>MSJI02000660.1:6699-42929 GCA_001931905.2 Cladosporium sp. IMV 00045 | reverse complement strand
AGCGCCTCTCCTCCGCCGCCACCTCGACCTACGACTGGACCGCCTCGGGCCTCAGCTTCAGCGGCAAGGCCCTCTGGGTCATCAGCACCAGCGCCCTCCTGCTCGGCATCCCCTGGGCGCTGGCCTTCAGCGAGGAGCAGCAGATGCAGGAGATGGAGCGCGAGATGCGCATGCAGCAGGGCGCCAGCGAGGTCCTGACCGGCGGCGCGCAGGCCGCTGCCGCTGGTGAGCAGGGCGCGAAGCCTGCGCTTTAAGGGGGGACATGAATCAAGGGCTTTGGTGTTGATTGCTAGGTGATGGATCGGATTCCCTATATTCATGAGTTAAGGGAGATTTCACCGCACGACGAGATATTTCTGGTTGTTTGAAGTGAAGGCGGGAGCAGGGAGGGCTTTTACTGTCCTCCCTGCTTGTGTACAAAAAAACCTTTTCGGCAGCAATGATGAGTGCTGGGGATGTTTTGGGGAGCATGGCTCGGGACATATTGAAGAGAGAGATTGTTTTCTCTTGACCGTAGCGATTGTACTATATTTCTCATCTCACATGCAACGTACCTCTCCAAGGGAAAGGAAGCGTGGAGGGACTCTCTCTTTCACTATTTCTTTTTTGAATTGTCTCCAGTAGGTGTTAGCCACTTCCCATTATTTTATCCATCGTACGCAGGTTCAGATGACGCTGACTTGAGAGGACATTTCTTAAGAATGCTATCATGTTGACATCTCAGATCTATCTCTCAACTCTTCACAACCCGCTCTCGAATCGATGAATAATATGCCATCCTCTCCACGCATCTGTCTCCCGCAGCCATGATGAAAGTTTCGCGCCTCGATCTCTCAAGTCATACTACCCACATCTCTCGAAATGTTGAAAAACCATCCCTTTTCCTGCAGACCACGCCTCTCGCAGCCATCACAACTTCCTGGGAAAGAGAGCAAAGCAAGTGCAAAAGTAGATAAAAAGAAAAAAGAAGAATAAGAGGATGAGAATTAGAGAAAAACCACGTACAAAAAGCGTATCTACACGCCCTCATTCGCCAACCGATGCACAACCGGCACCGAACTCGGCGGCAAACTGCCATACTCGCAAATAACCATGCGGATATACTCGGCGGGCGTGATGTCGTACATGAGATTGAGGATCTGCAAATTCTTGATCTCCCTCCAATCGCCCAGCTGCTTGATTTTATTCGCGGGACTCTCCTCGTCCTTCTCCTCCGCCGCCGCCTGCTGCGCCACCACATCCTTCGACGAGGGCGGCAGCAGCAGCTCCTCCGAAGGCGCCACTTCGTTCAGCACTATGGAGTCGAGCGCGACTTTGCCGGTGAACTTGACCGACTCGCACAGCACGATGACCGGCACGTCGGCTTGGTGCGCGTGCATGGCGACGCTGGCGGTGCCGACGCGCGACTGCAGCCGGCCGTTGGAGAGCATGCTATGGGCTCCGAGGAGGACGAGGTTGGCGTCTTTGACCGCGTGCGCGATGCCAGACAGCGGCGTGTACTCGACTTCGAGGCCGGCGCGCATCAGCGTGCGGGCCAGGTTCTTGCCCTCGAAGAGCGGGCGGGAGTCCGCCACGATGACGCGGAAGGGCACGCCGTCGGCGTGCGCTTGCAGGAGGGTTTTGGAGACGAGAGAGGAGTTGGCGTACGTGAGCACGACGCTGTAGGGTTTGATTTGCGTGCGGGCCGAGGAGGCGATGGCTTGGTCGGTGACGGTGATGCGGTCGCGGATGAAAATGTCGATTTGCTCGCAGAGGAAGGACTTGGCTTCGGTTTCCTCCACGCTCGGGTCGATTTCGACGATGAGTTTCTTCAGGAAGCGGATCGCGTTGCCCATGCTTTCCGAGATGGGTCGGCAGGACTTGAGGAAGTCGATTTGCGGCGAGAGGAAGTGCGTCGTCATGTGTCGTGCGAGAGAGGTGCCCAGTGGCGTCGTGTAGGCCTGAATGGCCTCCTTAAAAGCGAGCAGCATGGCGACGCAGCGCGCGCTGCTGCCGCAGAGCTCGTAGCTGCTCATCTGGAAGCCCAGGGCGAGCACGGCCGGGTGGACATCCTTGGAGACGCCCTCGACGGTGTGTCTGCGAGGTTGTGTGTAGAGATGGCTGAACAGCTCGACCTGCTTGTTCTCCTTCTTTGGCTCTTTAGGGATGTTCGCAGCGGCGACTGCAGTCGCGAGTGCAGCACCGCCTTGTGAAGGTCGCCGTCTGAGAGGCAGAGCCTGCTGTGCCTGAGATCCGGTGCGCTTGTGTTGAACCTTGTTGTCTTGTCCGCCTTGCTTTTGCTGCTGTCCTTTCTGCTTCTGCTCTCCTTGTCTGGGCTGCTGATTTGAGCTCGTCTCGCCTGTGGGTGCGCCGTTCGCTGTGGGTGGTCCGCCTGCTGGTGCGCCAGTGGCCTCCTTCTGTGCTGCGCGTCTTGCCTGCTTCTCCGCCTTTGCCCTTTTCTTCAACTCGGCTGGTGATAGCTTTTCTCCTTCCGGCTCGGTAGCCACAGGTGCCTCCTTCGCGGGTTCAGCCATGGTGTGTTGTGTTGCGCTTGAGTAATTTGAGTGTTCTCTCGGTATAATCCTTAGGTTTGCGCTTTGGAAGGAGGAGTGTTGGATTGAAGTGTCAAGTGAGGGGTGCTTGAAATGTCGCACAAGCTAACGTGTCACGGTATGTGAGAGGATTGGTCCCGTTTATTGTGCGTTCGTGCGTTTGCCTTCCGTATTGTAGAATGTCGCTAGAATCGATAATAAATTGTCCCCTAAGTCCGATTTGGTGGGGTTCGATATGAAGTAACCTCGCAGCGGGTTGACCGAAAGCCTTCCTCGGTCAATATGTTAACGAGTCGTGATTATTTGAAGGCCAAATATTTCTGATGGATCGATCAATGTGCCAGAATAATAATTCACTCAGTGAGCAGAGGTATAGACCTTTCGTGTACGGTACTGGCGATATTCTTGTAGCGTCAAGAGAAATCCCAGCCGTGTGAGTCAACCTCACCAAAAGCGCGGGGGCTGGCTTCGCGACTTTGAGGAGTGAGACGACAGTGACTGAGACTGACCGATGACAAGAAGAGTTGAGCAACGACATCTTTTCAAGTATCTGTTCGTAACTAAAAGAGCACTACTGCCATACACGCGACAGATGGTAAAATTATAATTGTGCAATCTCTCGTATAACGGGCAAAGGGCAAAAGGACGAAATCGATCAGACTAGCGTGAATAATAAACATGTTATACTACAGGATAATATACAAAACCCATTGAAAACGTATCCCCCTTTCAAAACCACGCCGCCCAACCCGCAAACAACGTCGCCAAATTCTTCTCATCCGTCGCCTGCTGAATCAGCTCGTTCACCGTAGCAGCCGTGCTGAGCGTCTTGGACAGCTTCTTCTCAACAATCGCCAGCGCGCGGTCCGCTTCTCCGCCCTCAGATTCCATCTTCGCCTTTGAGCCCTCGGCCACCTCGACGTCTTTGGCGCCATGCCCGCCGTCCTGCGCGTCTTGCATGCGCTTCGCTCGCAGCGGCGAGAGCGTCCATGTGTACAGCGGGTCGTAACGCAGCACGTTCAGCAGTGTCATGATGCTGTCTTTGTCTTCGCGTAGAGCGTCCATGGTGAACTCGCAGCAGCGTCGGAATGTGCCTTCTGTCTTGGTGACGCCCATGCCGTCCACAATATCGCGCGTTAGGCGAAATGGGACCAGTTCTGGGACGGGCAAGATTCTGCCAGCCTCGAAAGCGACGCCTAGATCGATGTGGACTACCTCTCCGGTCTTCTCGTCGAGCATGATGTTGTGACCGTGTCGGTCGCCAAGGCCCAGAACGTGGCCGAGCATGGACACCGATGCGGTGGTGCGGGTGTATGCTGTGCGCTTTTCGAACCAGTCATCTGGATCGTCGAAGCGTTCGAGGAAGAAGAAGCGCATTACAGGGTGCAGGTTGTCGCAGACTTTGCGGAACTCTTTGACCCTTGTCTCGGTTGAGTGATTTTGCACTGCTCTGACTGCCTCTCGAGCCGCGGTGTTCCTCATGTCGCTGGGATAGTACTTTGCGTGTGCCGGGTTGAGGAATTCGTTGATGGGCACCGAGTTCGGCACAAACTCAATGATGCCAGACCTGGGCGATGTTGGGATGACTTTGTAGGTGCGGATGTGCAAGCTGCGCTGTCGTGTAGTCTTGTGATTTTGCAGCATCTTGCTGACCTCCTCGAACACCTGCTCCATAATCGCGTCCTGACGGAGGTCATCATTGCCGCTCTTGAAGAGTTGCTTGTATTGCTGGCCGTCGGAGGAATACGCGGTGAGAACTTTGGGCGTGCTGAGCCCCGACATGATTGACACGGTGTTGCTGAACTTCGTCACTTGAGGAATGTCGTCGTAGTTGCCACCCGGGCGTAAGGGTAAGCTGATGGTCACTGGAGGAAGATGGAGACTCGGGATCGTTCTTGCAACCTTGACCGCCGTTGTGATATCCTTCAGCGCTCTCTTGCCAGTCTTCTTGTCGTAGAGCTGTTCTTCAGCAAGTGTTCTATACATGCTGTCGGCCGTGAATAGCCTCTTGAACAGCTCTCCCTTGGATTTCTCATTCGAAATTTGCTTGCGAATCATGGCAGCTGCGTTGAACCGGGCCACTGTGGCTTCATCGGTCGTGGTAGGGCTTCTTGTCGATGCGTAGACATGATGTACGGAATGGTATGGATGTGTCAGGCACATGCGCTTGGTCAAAGCAGATAAAGCAACTTGGAAGCTCGAGCTGTCTGCCTTGAGACGAGACATCAGTTGATTCAACAGAACGATGAATTTCCAGCTGGGGACGTCAGACAAATGCTTGTTGACAACTTCGTTCGCAGGCGCAGAGTCTGAACTCTCAAGCCAGAGTGCGAAGAAACGTAACACGGAAAGATTGTGCTCATCAGATGCGTGCAACGCGAGCAAGTAATTCTGCAGGCTTTGGTTCACGAAAGTCTCGCGGTTAGTTTTCTGGTGCTGAAACTCTTCGTCGTCGAGTTTGAACCACTGCTCAGCTTTGCCGAGAGTGCGCTCGTGCTCTTTCTTCTCATTCGTTCTTCTTGTTCCTTTGATCAATGCTTTCAATTCTTGAACCTCTTCCAGTTTGCGTTGACGAAGCGTTGAAATGCGGTTGTAGTCTTCGACGTTTGCCGGGTTCTGGAGCTGCTGGTCACAGAAGGTAGCGAATGCGTGGTATACTCGACCTGCTTCTCTGCCCACGGCGTCCTGAGGCAAGTGCGCTATGGCTGGTCGAAGATAATTTTCGAGAATGTCGCCAGGCTTCTCAAGTCGAGCGTCTGCAAGCTGCTTCCCAAGCTGTGCGAGCAGACCTGATCTACCGACTGCGATGTCCTGACTCTCTATATCGGGCGAGCGAAGTGTATCGTGCAGCATTTTCACTGAAGCAGTGCTTTCTTGAGATTCCCAGAGCACAGAAGCAACTTCATGCTTTGCTGCCGCATCAACATGGATGCCATTTGCTTTGAGGTCAAGCGCAAGGTCATTGATCTGAGTTGCAGCGCACAGTGCAGTCTGGAGCTGAGCGTGGTGTCTGGCTAGGGAAGAATATGAGAGCAGGGCTGATGCCTCACACGTCTGTATTGTGTTGCGTGGTACGTGCAGCTCACTCAGAACAGACTCATTGCGACCGAGCACGCTGAAAGAAGTAATGCGACCTTGCTGAATAAGGTCAAAGTCTTCGAAGCGTGCCTTCTCCATCCAGTCATTGCGGCCTCGCATCTTCGACCAGATGGACATCAATGAGTCGTTGTCATGTCCGGAGGCAAGGTCAAGTGTTTCCGATGCAAGTCCAAGGCAGGCCAGCCATGCGCGAGAAGGGTTGCAACTTGCATATCTCCGTTGTGCAGCATGCAGATGATCCATGGTCAGATTTTGTATCGAGCTGGTCGCTCCTGCCAGTGTCGTAGCTCGGTCCAGTTCTCGATATATGGCTAGCAAACGCGAGGAACCATCGGGTGTTGACTCTGGGATTGCGATGTCCCACTGCTGCAATTTTCGCGCACTGTCTAGCATCTCCTTTGTAGCTGCTGCTGTATCACCCATCGCCCCCGACGTGACGGCGTACGTCAGACTGCTCAGGTTGAGGTCCGAGAGTGATCGTACCATCCCCAGCGCGTCTGATGAGTCGAGCTGACCAGTTTGTCGCATGTGGCTGTCGATCTGCGCAGAGCGGAACATGAGGCTTTTGAAACCGCTCTTTTCGTAGTCCAATCTTCCAAGGACAGTCTCTAAGGATGCGGGCTGCTCAACGCCATAGAATGAATCCGGCTCATCGACCTGTTCAAAGATAGAAAGTAACAACTCTTCAGGCACCTGCACAGGCAAGACCTGAGCGGATGAAGCTCTGCTGGACGCTCGACGGCTGGGTTGAACAATAGGTGTACTGGACTCTGCCAGCATAAGAGCGAAGGTCGGCTTACCAAGCCTTGCGGCCATGTGAGCCGCGCGCATATAGTCGACGTTGAGCCAACGAAGCCTGTCAACAGTTGTAGACTCTTTGGGGTACGGCTGCCGTCTCATGTACATGATCAGATCGAGCAAGTAGTCCTGCCTAGCCCTGAGCTGCTCAGAATCATCTCCCAATATCTGTGTGATAGCAGTAGACAGCTCAGTCTGCAGACTCTGCTTGGTCTCGGCTTCCAGTTGTAGGAGCATGTGGATCACGGCCGGTAAGAGCTCCACCGCAAGGTGTGGAAAGTCGAGCAACATGGGAGGCATTGCTGCCAGCAGGCTTGGTGCGGAGGGCCAGCGGCACAGAACGAGTGCTATCTGTGTCACCCATTCACTCAATTTGGTGTACTCTCGTGACAACAAAGCAGAGCTGAGCATCTGACGATTGCTGATGTCGATTTTGTACGTTGGAATTGCTGGGGGAACATAGCCATAAGTTCCTCGTAGCACTGAGGGTGCCAGATCCTCGGGAATGGTTTCCCTGAACATGGCTTCGTCTTCGGAGTCTTCCACAAGCATTGATGCGACCTCCCTCAGAACGTACTCAGCTAAGCCAGACTCTGTGCGATTTGGAGAAAGCACAATCTCACACAGTCGCCAAACTATAAGAGTGTAGGCCTCTTGGGATCCGGATAGTTGATTCCTGCGAGCCTGTAGAGGTTGCGAGCTACGCTTCTTAGGAAGGTCATTGAAGTTGCCGCTTGCGGCATACGCCCGGCCAAGGGCTTTGCCAGCCCAGAGCAAAAAACTGTCATTCAGAGTGTAGGCTTGAATGATGCGCCACAAAGATGGTGCGTACTCAACGCACATCTGATCATCACCAAGGGCATCCTCCGCGACTGACATCGGAAATTCGAACTTTTGGGTCAAGAAGGCAAGGGCTGCATCGGAGTCGCCTGGTTCGAACAAATCAAGCTCGTGCCCAGTCTGGCGCACGAGCAAAAGCAGCAGAGTGCTTTCAGGGCTAGTCTTGCGCGCGTTTCCTGGAAGCTGGATTTGAGAAAGTGATCCCACCAGTGCGTCGAAGTCTTGTTTCAGACGGTCGTCGACGGCATCTCTGGATGCCTGTAGGTATTGTATACTGATTTTGTGAAAATTCTGCATCTTTTGCACGGTTTCACGGTGTTGCGTTTCCTGTGTCGTACTGTCCTGTTTGATTCCCATGTGCGCTCGAGTCTCCAGTAATGTTGTTGTCAGCATGCCGCAAAGAAACTTCATGTTGCTGCGAAGGTGTCGTTCGCCACGGCGCATGAGATACTGCAACATTCCAAGCGCATCATCTGCACATTGACTGTCCGTAAGGTACGGTAGAATGCCGCGGAGCATCATTTCCAGGGGGTAACCAACGACCGCAACTTCTCCGGCAGTAGCGATCATTATGCGCAGCTTTCTGAGCACGGTGCAGTTGTGAAGGGACCCAAGTGCAGTGTCTAACTTGTCGAACAGCATCCGAGCAGCTATTGCAAAGGTCGATGCTTCCCACGGCGCACTAGGGTCTTGACTCGTGCGACGACAGAACCTCTCCATCTGATCGGGAAGGTATTTGCTCTTAAACGAGGGTTGCTGAGGCGGTGGCATAGATCGCGTGGAGTAGCTGAATCCCTTCATCTCCGTGAGCGCTTTGTAGGCAGATGGGTAAGTCTTGCGTTTTTCCAGCCAGCTGTCTTCAAGGTCTTCCTGATTCATGCAAAGAAAGAAGTAGCCCATTATCGTCGCGAAATGCTCAGCAGAGAGTTGCCTGTATTCGTCTTTGCTTCCGACGATGTTGCGCAAGCGATTTTCGCAGCTCAATGTCTGTTCTGATGAAGGCATCGTGATATCGCGGCTAATCGCATAAGCCACCGTCTTTCCAAAAGCCCGCACTAAGAGTTCTCTTTTGTCAAGGCCCATGGTGTCCGCGACGAATTGCATTTCATCGTCGGATCCTCGCATGAGAAGCTGCGCTACAACTTCTGATTGCACATCTTCAAGCAAGTCGTGCAATGAGTCGAATCCGAATGCTGAATACGGCAAAGCTGCAAGTTTTTGGTCTGATAGCCAGGTGTGTAAAAGCTGCGAAGCAAACAGCCGGAAAAGCTGCCGTGGGCTCTCAAACTGCAGAGACTCGGCGACTTGTTTCACACAGGCGGTAGCATAAAGCTTTGAGTTCTCAACATGACCGGCTGTCTCGAAGATATAGTAGACGGATTGACGGAGGAGCGAACGCCACGATGAGGCCAGCTTGGCGAGGAAAAGGAGTCGCATCGCGAGTCCCTCTGTCCACTCAACATTTGCAGTCAGACTGTTTTGAAGATCTCCAAACATAGCTTCATGCGCTGACAAAACGAACAGACTAAAGATTGTCGATATTCGCTCTGCTAAGTGAAACTGGACAGAGATAGCGCCATGCCGCAGTAGATCGAAAAGACTTGTGCGCACGGAAGGCACATCGTCGTTATGTCCATAATCTGTATCCACGTGGCAGAGCTGCAGCAGAAGTGTCGAAACTTTCTTCTGGACATTTGGAGAAAGAACGCCAGCTTTCAGCGCGGTAGAGACGCACCAATCGTACATGTCGAGGCCCAAGTCTGCTAGATTTTTGTTTGAAGCGTCCATCCAGAAAGATTTCAGGCCGATCATGGTGTCCAGAATTGTGCCAATGGCCACCTCCGAACGTTCATAGACGTATGATTGCAATATGTTCTCCGTCAGGAACTCTAGTAAACGTTCCGCGTCATCCGTAGTTAGATTCGGAACCCAGGCTAGAAGATCAGCAAGTACGGAGCGACTAGCGAGTATTGAGGACTCGGGAAGTGAAAGAATGTTGTCCATCACTGTACTTGAGATCAGCTCTGCATCGCTGGCGGTTTTTGCAGCCGATGTGATTATGGATGAGTAAAGAGGCAGGGCAGAACGCAGCTCAAGCGCGCTGAATGTAATACTGGAGTCATTGACCATTTCTGTGGATCCCGCATGCGTTCGATCTCGCCTGGTATCTTGAGATTCATAAGAATTGGCCATCTCCATCATGTCGTCTTCGTGAGCTTTGCCATCAAGATATTGGGATGTTGTTCTCGATGCGAGAGCTTCAGTGACTACAAGGCACAAAGCGTCTCGGCAACCATCTTTACATTGTCGATGGGAAGTGTGAGGGTCCGTTTCGATTCTCGGGGGCCATATATGATGGGCAAAACTGCTCAACAACGTGTCGACCTTGTCCTGGCCGCAAACTTCAGTCGCTAGGTACTCACCCATGACTTTGCATAGCGTTCGAGAACAATCTTGCAACTGAGAGAGGCGTCGACTATCCGAGAACTTTAAGCCTTGTGCAACACACGCCGACGTTGCAACGAACTGGCAAAGTGCGGCAAAAACATCTAGGCTGACACCTTGGGGGCGGTCTTGCACCAGCTGCGTCCAAGTCTCGGTAGCTTTCGTTATTTCACGGATCAAGTGGTCGATGATGAGTGTTTCAGATGAGAGCATCGGAGGTCACCGCTGCAACAGAAGTCTGAACGAAATCCTGACTTGAATGTTGACAGGGTGCTTCTTCAGGCAAGGACAGCAAGTAGGAGACAAGCGCGTCGTTCTCCCGGCTATGAAGCCAAGTTCTACCAAGCAAGTCCCACACAGGGAACCCAAATGAGCTTGTTGTGTGTGATGCCTGTCCTAAGTAGTGCGCGATAAGGTTGACCACGTCTGTGCTCCCGAAAATGCAACAAGAGGCCGCATAAGAGCGGTCTTCAAACTTGCCCGGGAGCCATCTTCGCAAAAGCCAGCCTATCACGCTGTTTGCGATGCTGGATGCAGATCCTGGGTTGATCGAGACTGATTGGGTCATGGCAAGTCGCACGAACTCCATCGCAGTGTCACAGAGTATATTTGGGCCGCTTAGTTCAAAGGTAACAGCGAGCGATTGCTGCAATTCAGACACAGAAGCTTGTGGAATCAGTCGCAAACGCAGCATGATGGACAATAAGCCACAAGCTGCGCGGCATGTGCCCGCAGAAGCCATCGAGCGACATGAAAGTTGCCAAAAAGATGTCCAGGAAGGCGAAAGGGTGTCATCCGTCGACGAAACTTGACATGCACAACTCGCAACCACAATCAATGCCCAAGAAGCGAGGTTTGAGTTCTCGTCGCTGCAAAGGGTGAGGAGACTGCCTAGGACGCGATGAAGCTCAGACACGGTAAGGCTGCTCTGCTGGAGCGCAAAGGCGAGAGTCTGCAAGGCCGTAGTTCGGGTACCTATTGTGCCACTTGATGTGGAAGCGATCAGGTCATCCATTTCGTTTGTCACGCGCTGACGTTTGCGCGGTCGATCGCGGCTTCCTTCGTCAGCTTCGTCGTCTAGAGCGCTTTCTTTCCGAGAGCTACGCAACAAGTATGTTATGAACCCCATGAGATACAAAACTTCCCAGCCCTGTTCGGCGCGGGTCCCAGCATTTTGAAGAGACAACATGCCAGATTTGATCGTTCCACGGCTTTTTGAGGCAGCCACTTCAACTCCGAATCGAATGTCGTCCAAATGCATCTGATCTCTGTCTTGTCGTCTAGAGTATTCAGACTGTAAAACGTCGAGCAAAGCTCTCAATTCAGAGCGCATGGAATCTGCGCCGTCGGCAAAGCATTGATCACGCATGAAAAGCTGAAGATGCATCGAAGTCATGAGTATTTCCTTTAAGCCACTCGTTTTAGCCGACCAGTATGCTCGCATCAGTCGTATCAACTGATTGGTGACTTGGCGCGTGAGCCCGATGTTCTCTGTCTTAGTCCAGGCGAGGACATTGCTGATTGTTGCGAAGGCGTCTTGATGAGCGGGATTGGAAGCGGTGGTATTCTGTAGGAATTCTATAGCCGTTCGCATGATTTCTCCGGCCAGAGAGGATACTGGTGCATTAGGAGCTCTCGTCAACAACTGTAGGCATGCAGCCATCTCCTCTGCCACTTGTTTAGCCGGGCCGCGTGCTCCTTGAGAACCCAAAGAGTTGTTGAGCCGAGATCTAGATGACCTCGAGCTGGCGGATGGAGGGTTCAGTCCGGTCGAAGAAGCATTGTTGAAAGAGCCTGAGTGTGCCGGCTGCATGTACTTGAGACAAAATCGGGTGGTTTGTGTCCATTCTGGTTTTGGTAGATGCTCCACATGAGGCTGGTATGCGAGCACTGATCGCATAACTTTCGAGTATTCCAGCGCCAGCGGCTCGCAAACTTCGCCACTGGCCGTGGGTAGAGTCTCGATGATATGGTCAAGGAGAGCCTTAATCGTCTTGAGCTTCACCGAGGCTACCCCGAGTTCTACTGCGAGACGCAGAGCACCGGCGCATGATTGAAGGCGATTTGATGCCGCAGATTGGAGGGATGTTGTCTTCGCTTTGGCGTAAGCAGCCTGTTCCGAGATCACCACACCAAAGAGCACTTCGTAGATACGGTGAAATGAAGCATCACCCAAAGATGCGATGGACGAGCTACGTTGATTATGGCGGAGGACATGCTTAAGATCAGCAAGGCCTTCCGTCCTGTCCTTGGCACCACTCGTTCTTACGCGCTCTGCGGCACTTTGTCAGCAGCGAAACAGATAGTAACCATTCCTTCGGTGGCTTCGTACCTAGCGCGTCTGCGAGCGTGACTTCAGCCATGATACCTGCACGCTGCCAGATGAGGCCTCGTTAACATCGAAGAAAGCGAAATGTCAAAGATCAATCGCAGTAACTAGGAAGAAGCAGCTGATACTCATGTGTACTCTGGCATCCTAGCCCGAAAGATGACTTTCAGGGCGACCGCTGAGCCTCAGGCAGCATTATTAGCCAGTGACGATATTTCGCAGTTACTGGCGCATGGAAGAGCAGTAAGTGCTTTCACTATGATGTGAGATTGTCTGTTTGTCTGCTGCTCGTCCGTCAAAGGAGCGTCCAATGTTGGTGGGTGGAGGTCCAAACGGGGCTAGTGCAAAAACGCGGGCCAGCTGCGCGTGTCAACCTCATCTTTGGATTTTGGAAACAATAAAGCCGAAGAACAAACACTTCTCTCCCACCCCTGCACCGTGACCGTCGCGGGACCCAACGGCATTCGCGACTGCAACAAAAGCTTCGCGATCTATATCGGTCCAAAATGGAGTTCGAAGAGCCACTCGAAAGGCTACAAAATCTTCAGCGCGACCTGATCTCTTTCACCGAATCACGCCTAGCGAACCTCGACCGCCTGAGCACCGAGCTGGAAACCAGCATCGAGGATCTGAGGAAGCTTTTGGAGCGCAAAAGAAAAAGTCAAAAGAGCAGAGATGCATTGAGCGCAAATCCATTGGGCAACCCTCCCATGACCCAGGTTCAGATTGGAGATTACGAATATTCGATCAGCAATGAATTCCGCGAGGGCGCAATCACCGTATCCGACGAGCTTGATCTGGACGAGCTGGAGGCTGCGAAGCTATGCCTGGCTGTGGCAGAAGGTGCGGAGAGCGTTCCTGAGACATTGCCGCTCAGGGCCATTCTCCGTTTCCACAGGCAGAGGGAAACGCTGCTCGATTGCGTGCGTCTGATCTTCCGCAAGGCAGCGGATCAAGATGCGGATGACGAGGTTGCTCAGCAACTGCAAGAGGTGGTTGCCAACATTGTCATGGGCGAGGAGCGCCGACCGAGCGAGCGTTCAGCGTACTGGCGCAGATGTATTGAAGGGTTGACGGATATTGAAGCTTCGCTGAAAAAGACCCAAGACCACGTTCAACTCATGGCCATGACTGGCCAAAGCCTTTCTACACCTACAGGCGAGGCACTGCAGGCTCAGCGTATGCTTCTGGCCCATCAGCATGAAACTTTGGCTGCAGTCATGACATACATCATCCGCGGAAACCACGTGCTCCCCGAGGATTACCGACAGTTTCTTAGCAAGGCTGCGAGCACCGAAGCTCCTCTGGATATCATGGCTCACTACACTCCAATCCTGATCGGCGGATCATCGTATTTTGGATCTGACCCTGCTACCTCTGAGCAAGCTGCCCAGGACCTTCATAAGCTTTTCGCTCCGGGTCCCGGCCAACTGCAATGGAAGATGAAAAACTTCCAGTACGCAACAACAATCTGGTGGCTTGCTGAGTTCAGCGCGCGATTTGCCGACTATTCGGCAGATGCAACCATCAATGGGAGGTCTATCGCGCAGCTGGAAGAGGAGCGAAGCAAGCTGTTTACCGAATGCTGTCGCGAAAAAGCTTTCCACCTTATGATGTCGATCGCGGATTTCCTCAAGCCCGAGGTTTGGTACGATCCTGCCAAAGCTGGTCTTGTTGGTTTCCTTCTCGACAATTCTGCACTTTTCCTCCATGACGCCACTGCACCATCGCGCCACTTTGCGGTTCTCACTATGGAAGAGTTCCAAACCTTTGTGAACGCCTTCGTATCGAACATGCCCGATCTTCTTCGCCAGCTCAAGTCGCAAGAGGACGACGAAAGACGTAACTACCTGTCCTCTGCCATCGACCAAGGACACCCTGACACGATGGATCTCGAGAGGTTCATCCTTGTAGTCGCCCGCGCGTATCAAGAAGATCAAGAAGGCGCGGAAGACTTTTGGTCTGACAAGGAGGGTAACCTCTACGGGTTCCTACGTTGGGCATCCCAACGGTTGCCAACACCACGCGTGGCAGCATTTTGCGAGCTCCTTAGATCCATTGCCACTGATGAGAAGTCCGCGAATCACGCTCATCGTTTTCTGTTGGAAGATACCGCCATGATATCAGGCAAACTTCGCAAAGCATATGCAGTCAGCTGGGCACAGATCTTCAACGAGCTTGAGCTGTATGCAGCACTGAACAAGAATAAGCCCGCAGTCACACAGCCACTCAATGGTCAAGAGGATATGAAGATTGATCCTGATATAGAAGAGAAGGAGACCCCTATTATGCTTGAAGCTTACCTCCGTCTGGCATCCCACATATGCATCAACAGCTCCGATGCGCGCCATTGGATCTTGAGAGAGCAACCGTTCCGCCTGCACGACCATCTCTTCCAACTGGTCCAGAGTGCATCCCCATCAAACGTACAAGCATGCTGCTTCGACCTCCTCGCCGCCCTGTTAACCGATAAAACGCCAGACATCAATGATGGTTTGTGGAGTGCTCTCGATGGCTGGATCGGCGGAGGTGGACAGCCGAGTCCCGGCGCTCCCAGACCTCAAAGCGCCTCTGGTCTAAGAGCGCCTACCGAGAAACAATACTTCCAATCTATCGCGGCTAACCCTGAAGTGGCGACTTCGTTCGTGCATCTGCTCAATGCACTTGTAGTGCCTGCCAGCAGTCAGGCCGATCCTACCTTGGACGCTTTGCCTTTCCCTGAGTCTTTGGGCTCAGTCCATCGCCACGCCGGAATGGAGCCATATGTCGATTTCGTCCTCGGGCAGGTCTTGACGCAACCATTGGCACAACCAGGTCTGTACGAGAACCGCGTTCTGAGCAACGTCCTGCGACATGCATGTCTGACCTTCGCCTGGCTCTGCTTGTCTACATTCAATGAAAACCTTGTTGTACTTGCCAACACCACCAACGTGTCCATCGAAAGCTCCATGAAAACATCCTCTCTAGCAACATACACTCGGCTACACCCATTTGCACGCACGATGGAGCATCTGTTCAACAACAACACGATTGCTGCGCTTTTCGACAGCGTGCACCAGCTGCCAGAGGAGCTAGAGACTTTGGAAGAGATGTCTCCTCTTGTACAAGCCACTACCAAGGCTGTGGAGGTCATGGATCTGGCTATGAAACTGCAACCGACTTATTTCGACATCGTCCGCCCAGTCATCAAAACGAACGCGACATCGAGAAGCATGACAGTAGCAAATGTTGCTATTGCCTCCTTCGACGAAGTGATGCTGAGCCAGCTGGATACTGTCGTGTACCTGGTCAACTACGCGGCTTGCAGGCACGTTGATCTTGCCATGCAATCTCTTGACCTGCTCAAGAAGCTATCTGCCTCGAAGAAGTTGACCGGTGTCATCGATACAGTATCCGGACAAAGAATTGGCAATCGACTGATTGGTCGTATTCAGGAGGCAACTGATGTTCTCGCCTTCGAGCTGCGCCGCGATTTCGAAGTCGACGTGATGGACCTCGAATCCGAGACACAGCCTCTGAAGCTCGTGAAAGCTCAGATGATCTTGGACCTCTTCAACGGTGCCGTTGACTCTTCGCCAAACAAGCCGAACATTGCTCACAGTCTTCTCGGTCTCTTGGAAGGACAAGGCCGGGTGAGGACCTTTGGAACTGTGGATGATAGTTTATTCACCGCCGACCGCTCCCTGTTTCACGTGATTGCACGGTGCGCCGTTGAGCTTCCCACAGCCTTCGGAGCAGGCAACGTCTCGTGGTTGATTGCCATCAAGCGCGGATGCCTTGAACTCGTGTCTAAACTTGCTACTGCTAGCTTGACCTCTTCTCTGGTTCAAGACGAGCTTCGGAGCATGGACTTTTTGCCCGCCATGGCAATGCGCTTGCTCGAGACACGCACCGACGCCCTTTGGGACTCGCTACCTCTGCACAACGCGGAAATGTTGCTCAAACCAGCCGGTTGCGCAATCCGCGACTTCATGCGCATTCGGGAAGCCTGGTTTGAGTATGCCGGGCTTGAAGTCCGCTCCGTCACGACTGCTCGCATGGACTCTGTTCGTGAGAAGCAAGTCAATGCATTGCTCGGGGCTGTAGACGCTGGCGATGAGCAGCTTCCGGCTGCATCGGTCATGAGCCTCATCGACTTCTTCGACATTGAGGTGGCGGCTCCTTTGGAAGCTGACATTCAGCTTCTCACCGACCTCAACTATTCTGTTTGTGTAGTGGAAGACGCCGATGCCGTGATCAGATTTGATTTGAACATGGTTGAGCAGCTTTTGACGATGCGTAAGCGTGAGCTTTGCCTCGATGGTACAATCAAGGATGCCGGCGACGAGGCACAAGCAAACGACGAGATGTCAGCCGTCCTCGCATCTCTGAGAAGTAAAAACCACCACAGCGAGATTCAACGCGCACGTCTCGATGCGGTTGAGGCATGGACTGACGTGATGTCAACGATCATCACTGTTGGCGGCCTCCCTGAGCCTACCAGGACTTTCGTCGCTCTGCAGGCACTTCAAATCGTACTGCCAAGATTCGAAAAGTCTTTGGGCGATAACATGGATGTCGCAGGGCTTTTCGCCCGTCTTACCCTGACGCTCGTGAACGCCGCTGCCTCTGCGACATTCGAGAAGTCCGACCAACAGATCGCCAACAACCGAGATGAGCGTGTTCTTGCTGCGTTCAGAGTCTGTCTCAAGGCCATAGCGGACCCGGAGACAACGCCCGCGCTTCGCGATGTCTGCTATCGCACATGCTGTCTTATCCAAAGCACATCCTCTTCGCTTACTGCGCCTGCTTCGCCTCAGGCTGGCAAGAGTTACACAGCAACGCTCAATTCCAGTGCCAAGCAACTGCTCCAGCAGGTGCAGACATCAGGCGAGCGTATCATTGCTGTACTGACCGAGGATGCCTTCTCAGGCCGTGGCAGTACTCGTGTATCGGCTTTGCTCTTCCTCGACGCACTCATCGCCCTGTTCCAGTCGGCCAAATACACCCCGTCCCTGCTGAGATCTCTTACGAAGCTCAACTTCGTACCCGTCCTTCTCGATGGCAGTCTCGGCGGCATCAGCGCAGCCTTCCGCGCCGACCACAAAGACCTGCCAACCACCCTCTCATACTTCCACACAGCGCTCGCTCTCCTGCTCAACCTCTGCAGAACGACCGACGGTTCTCAACTGGTCCTCAACTCCGGCTTCTTCGCCGCCGTGAACGAATCCCAGCTGTTCTCCACCGATCCCGACATCGGACTGGACATCGACAACCCCACCGCCCTGCACCACTTCTACCGCCTCCTCAGCTCTGTCCTGCGAGTTATCGTGGCCGTCGTGGCTGCCAGAGGCCCCGACAACGCCAGCACCGTGCAGCAGGCCAAGGCGTTCTTGACGCAGTACAGGTTCTCCATGCAAGCTGTGTTCAAACGAGCTAGCAAAGCGCCGCAGTCGAAAGCGGAGGTGGAACAGCATGAAGATGCCGAGGCGGTTGCTGAGGAATTCGGCCGTCTGATTATTCTCACTGGCTTCTTGGAGGTGAGTACATACACTTGAGTTTTGAATGTCTACAATACAATTACTGACTTCTCTGTTTGCAGCACGACGAGCCCGCGCAGTCTAGAGGCATTAGGCGCAACGGGTTCACTTGAGCGGGGTTGTGTATTGTTGATATTTGCATTGGAAAGGGAAAAAGTTCATAGCGAGGCGTAGAGTGAAATAATTGCATGTAATTTATGATGTTCACTTTATTCCTTGATTTCGCAGCTGCGCCTATGCAAATATCCTGAGTCTCAACAAGGTAAGTCCATACAACTCAGATAGAAACCACATGTACCTTCACAGATATGTAGAGTGCCCTCAAAGAAGACTTTGCGATTTCCGCGTTTTCTTGGTGAATACTGTACATTCGCTCCACTGATATATATACAATGCGTGCTTTCCATGTAAAGGGGGTAGTCCTCCCACGCACACGATTTTCTCTTCCCAGCAAATACTCCCAAAACGCCATTCCATGCCGTGTGCTCAACTCTACACACATATGCTTCTTCCAAACCACCTCATACAGATTCTTCGACTTCCACAGCCTCTCCCAACCAAAAGCCCATCATCATCTAAAGCGTTCCCGTCTTCCACTTAACTATGCCAGGCACATTCTTCACCTCGTCCAGCTTGGATCCCATCCTGATCATCGAGTAGCGGATCATGCGCGGGTCGAGACCGAGCGTGCGCTTGACGGCGTGCTGCGTTTTCGCCGAAGAGTCGAATCTCATGATGAAGTAGTGGCCGTTGTGGTAGGTCGCGCCTTGCTTGCGCGCGGGCTTGGGGAGGAGGAATGTGCCCCAGTTCGTCAGGCCGCGGACGACGCCGCCGGCGGAGAGGACTTGGTTGCCGGCTGTGCGGGCGATTCTGAAGGATTGTGTGTTAGAGGTGTAGGTGGGTGGGGAATAAAGAAGGCGTACTCTTTGATTTCTTGGACGCTGCGGCCGGGACGGACCTGGGATGGATGTCAGTGGTCAGCGTGTCTGAAGACCGAGGCTTGAACTTACCACTCCTATTAATTCGTACAGCATGGTGGATGTGATTTGCTGGTATATACACGACACGCGCAACTCGTCTCGCCTGGGTGTATGTTCGGGTGATGTTCCAAAGATTGCGGCCCAGATCTCGGGAGTGATCTGATTAGATTAGAGAGCTCCTCGCTTGCACTCCTTGAGGCGCTCGGCTTACCGGTTTGCGCCCTACGAATTGGGTTATGTCATCCGAGACTGGAGCTGTGTCTCTATCGTTTCCCCGAAGTCGCGCGGCTGCATGCCATTCGGTCTCTGATAGTTGGCTCACCTTTACCTTTCTGTACATCGCACAGTCATATTCCTCTACTACGACTTACTTTGTCTAATATCTCTCCACTCTCACACACCTCCCCCTCGTACACAATGGCCTCCGCAGCTGTCGCTGGGCGCACTTTCGTCCGTTCCCTCACCTCTCAGAGCTTCGCAAGATGCGCCAGACCTCAGATGCTTTCCTTGAGGGCACCGGCCAGCAGGACCTTTGCTGTCAGCGCTAGAGGTATGCAGGAAGAAGCCAATGGTCGAATGGCAGAAGTAAGCTAACACTCTCGACAGCTTTCGAGAAGAAGTACACCCAAGACCACGAGTGGGTCGAGCTCTCCAGCGACAACAAGACCGGTACCGCCCTACCTCTACCTACACCCCGCAGGCATATCTAATACTTCTCCCTACCTAGGCACCATTGGTGTATCCGAATACGCCGCCAAAGCGCTCGGCGAGGTCGTCTACGTCGAGCTCCCCTCCACGGACCTGCAAGTCGAAGCCGGCGAATCCATCGGCGCCATCGAGTCGGTCAAGAGCGCCTCGGACATCATGAGCCCCGTCAGCGGCAAGATTGTGGAAGCGAACAACGTGCTGGAGGAGAAGCCCGGCACCATCAACGCCAGCCCGGAGGAGGAGGGCTGGTTGGCGAAGATCGAGATCGCCGACGCTGAGGAGGTCGAGAAGCTTATGGACGCGGAGGCTTACAGGGCTTTCACTGAGGAGGCTGACCACTAGATTGTTAATGTGAGAAAACGACAAAAAAAAATTAGACGCGAAAATGCAATTCAACTTGTACATATCATGAGTTGGTTCCCTTGGTCCGGATGGGCTTGCATTTCATTCGTCTGATGAGCGATATGGTCTTTTGACCTCTCCGATTGCTCTGAGATCGCTAAACTCATATATCCGACTCGATGAAGCTAATACTGACCGTATCTGCAATGTTTGACAGTCGATCAGCAGCCCGGAGTCCAAGCCGATCCTAGCCTTCCAAATTGCGAGCCATAACCCGCGACTATGGCCTGCCTTAGGCAATAAACAAATGTACGCAATACATATTCCAAGGTCGCACAACCTGTCTACAACCACTGCGCACTGGACTGCGCCCCGATACCTCATCGGTCTGCGTAAACTTGCTTGTCGACGATTGGCGCAAGCTTGAGCTCACGGGGCTAGGTGCAGCATTGCTACGCATATGCAAGCCTGACAGCGCCACACAGGCTACTCCTATATCTTGCAAGCTTGGTGCCTTCATTTTCTCATCATTCTACAGCCTCGCGTCTGACCCAGGTATGCAATCCAACCGCATCATTACTTCGATATGCCCCTTCCATTCGGTGTTTCCGTTGGCGATTTCGTCGCTTGTATCGGTCTCATCAAAGACGTAATCGACTGCCTCCAAGATTCGCAAGGCTCAGCTGCCAAGTACCGTGGCCTTCTCAACTCTCTCGAAAGCCTTCAAACGGCTCTTTCCAAGGTGAAGAGCGTGGAAACTGAGTCACGAGAGAAACATGCGCTTGAAGACGCAGCGAGACAGTGCGGATACACCTTATCTGCATTTCTGGTCAAGATCGAGAAGTATCAGCCGAGCCTGAAAGTCGGTGGAAGCGGCAGTGCGTTCAAAGACAGCCTGCGCAAGATTCAGTGGGCTCTCTACACGAAGGACGACATCGCGCATTTTCAGGCTGAAATTCGCGGACACGTGGACTCTATTACCCTGCTCTTGCATACGATTCAACTGTACGTTGAGGATCGATTTCGAGCCTTCCTGAGCATCATGTTACTAACAACGACGACTTTCAGCTCAGAAATGAAGATGCACGTCAACCAAGCTTCCATCGACCTTCGGTCACAGATCGCTGAGCAAAACTCCCGCCAGCTGTTGGTCTATCTGGGAATGATGCGTTGCGCAACAGAGATTCGTACCATCATGCATGCAATCTTAATGAACAATATTGCGATCTTCAATTCCATCCTTCGTTATGAAAGACAGACCACAAGCTTGCCGGCGACACCGGGCTTCGATGAACCAGCAGCGCTGGAGGATGTGTTTGGAAGACGCGTACCGATACACACGCAGCTGGTCACTTCCTGGGAGGTGAGAGAGTCCACTAGTGAAGTCAACAATGATATAGCTGACTTCCTAGATGTTCAATTCCATAATTCGCAAACGCTATGAAAGTGGCTCCTCGAATTCCTTGCCATATCTTGCACGTCAGGGCGAGTACGTACTTCGCCGTCTTCCGACCCTGGAAAGAGTAACACACGGAACAAGAATTGCATCTGCTTTCCGCCCTGGCTGCCGCCTCGTGATGGCGCTGTATTTGGATTACGACGAAAACTACGCAGACTGCTGCCCTGCCTGTTTCAGCCCTGATTCCGGAATCGAAGGTGTCACCAGGAGCTGTCCCTGCGGGATACTCTATACCCGGGTAGCCGCACATAGAAGCCACATTCTCATGTATCCAGCACACAGGGAATCGATAAAGCAGTCAGGTCATCCACACGAGAGATGCGAATGCGGCTCGGAGCAAGTGTCTCGGCAAGAAGTTGTGCTGGGTCCTGATCCAAAACCGATTGCGCAGGACGCAAGCGAAGCGCCAACGTTCCAAAATTTTGGCAATGCAAAGAACGTGGAAATCTGTACACCTCTCATGGTTTGCATTACCGACCTCCTGGGGTACACGTACATGATCCCGTGGAGTGTCGTCAAGACTGTGAAAGGTGTCTCGTTCTTTCTGCAGTGGTTTGCCGCTGGCGGTTCACTATTTCAGTGGCCTCAAGACTACATGCTCGTTGATGACTCCGGCCACGAGTTGGCTGAGGATTACTGGGAATCGAATTCATATCCCGGTATCTCCATCAAGCTGACTCTTCGCGCTCGGAAATTCAATGACATGCGTTTGGAGTTTACCTCCAGAATCGAGGATGCGCTGTCAACGTCACCCTTGTACTCTTCAGCTAGCAATGCGAAGAAGGCAACGAATGATGTGTGCTCGTTCCTCAACGTAGCTCCTTCTCAGACAGACTTGAGACAGATCGTTGGCGACGCAGTGGTGGCATCCTCACCGCGAATTTGCCAGGCATCATCGGCGACATTCGAAGCGCGAGAGGTTGTCCCATCGCAATGGCTATGCCATGTCTGTCAAAAGAAGTCTGCCACATGTTCAGCGCACAAAAGACATGTCCAATCGCATTTGTTCGCTCTCAAATGTCCACAAGAGTGCGTTGTCTGCGACAAAATCAATGGCCCGTGCTTTGTCAGTGAACATGTCGATCCAGCGCAAGGTGACGATGAATCTGCATCACCAGTGAGTAATCCGACAAGTCTAATGTAGTTCGTCCGCAATTCTCATTGTATTAGGAAGGCTACGACTCCCGATTAAATTGGCATTACTGCCAACACCAGTCTCTCCGCTCGCGTCGGCGAGCAAAAAGCTCACACAAACCCAATCTTCACCCAAAACGATCATGCCACAGCAAACGATTGCCGGCGATTGGACGACGATTCGGCCCCGGTCGGTCAAAATGGCAAAGACATAGACGTATCGCCGAGACTCCGCAAAGCGTCTTCGCCGTCAAGGTCCGCAGCAGAAAAGGCAGTCGAACGGCCCACAAGACTCACACACTTTCGGCATTCCGCCTGTTGTCGAAACCCTTTTTGTCGATAGGGTTTGGCCGCAAATGTTTCTCAAGAACTCCCAATTCTCCCAAGCCCAAACCAAAAAACGAACCCAGAGGTCCTGGGAGACCAGTACCTGGCTCATGGGTTTGTTGCAATTGCAGACAAACTAATCATCCTGCCCTTGCCCCTGATCGATGCCCAATGTGTTCGCACTACAAGTGTATCAGATGTCACGTGTTCAAGTAGCGATTGCATCATCATCGTTTTCCCAGGTGGATGTTGCTGTGTAATCAATGGAATAGGTACACACTTTTTTCCTTGTCTTGAAAATTGATATCAGAATCGCAAATTGCTACACAGTCCACCGGATTGAGAATAGTGGCACTGTTTGATGTCGGATTTCTTCATAACCTCGTGAAACAAGAGCAAAGTTGCTAGTTCCGACATGTATTGATGCGAAGACACATACCAACCTCTAGTGATGCTGAGTATCTCACGATGTCGAAACATTGGTATTCGTGTGTACGTCCTCGACTGAGATGAAGTTCACCAATGCCGCCGATCTCTCCCTCCAAACGCACAGAAATCTCAATCTCGAAATCCCCACTTGTCGATCTCCGAATGTCCCTTCCATGATCAAAACGAACGCCTTCAATATAAGGTAGACGACAAAAACATAAATTCCACTGAAAATGATTGGAGTGGAAGAAAAAGATAATGATCAGAGTGGGACTCGAACCCACGAGGATTGCTCCACTAGCAAGTAGCTTCTTCCTCATCACAAGGACTACCTGAAGCTAGCGCCATAACCACTCGGCCATCTGACCGTGATTCTGAAGGGCGAAATGCTGCTGTGCTTTATGTCCGCTGTGGCTGGCGCCAAACCATGATTGAACCGACCTATTCAACAAGATGATCGCATTCCCGAAATCCTGGCCCGGTTGTATGTCAATTGCAAAAGCTCATCCTCGAATTCACGCCAACTCAATCCACGAACTGCCGCGTCATGTACTTCCTGTGCCCTCGATTGACCAAAGTCCACCCGCCAATATCCGAAGGCAATAGCTCGAACATCTCCCACCTCGGATCGCTGCCGCCTCCTATCACGTAGATAACAGCTCCCTCATCGTCTGTCGTAATACCACTCATGCCGTGCGGCTTACCTCCGGCTGTTGGCTTTGGTGCAAAGGCAAGTATGCCCTTCGGTGGCCGACCAGTCGGGTCGTTCGGGAGCGGTAGGATCGCATTTTTGACTCGTTTCCGATGACCGTCAGGCGTAACGGTCCAGCTGTGTGAAGGTCCGCCTTGCCAGTGTGGCGGGTCGTTACCGACGTAATATGGTGCTGAAGCTACTGAGCGGACGTCTTTCAACACTCTGGGCGCGAAAGAAGAGCTTTTGAAAGCTTGCATGGCGGAGACGGCGGCTTGTGAACCGCTTGGAGTGGCAGACAGTGGTGGGGGACGCAAGCCGTAGTACTCCTGCACGCTACCTTGGTAGTTGGTGCTTTGTGGGCTCGACCGCCCTGACATTCCAGAGACAGATTCGCGGTCCAGGGTGCCAGCCGATAGTCGATGGCCGGCGTAGCTTTGGCTTTTACGGTGCTGAGACCTTGCATCAATCACAGGCGCGGCATCAACTGGTCCACTTGGTCTCATGTCGAAAACATGTAGTGTGCCCTTATCGGAGGTACATGCAAGCCATCGGTTTCTTGGGCTGATTGCAAGTCCAGTAGTGACTGCGTTGTCGACGCCGCGACGGAACTCTCCGATTTGGTTAAGCGTAATCGTGTCAAATGCCCTCACTAAAGTTCCTTTCGTTGACGCAGTGGCTATGACAGACCCATCTTCAGACACCGCTATTGCCCGCAGTTCTGAGGCGTGTGCACGGAAGACTCTCTTGGAGCCGGCGGGCAAAGGTATTATTTGTACTTGTCCGGGAGATGGAGCGGGGAGAACAAGCAGGTTGTCATTGAGACATCCTAGTCCAAATGGATTGGTAGCAGTGGAGTACAGGTCCTTGACCTTGTTAAGTCCTCGTTCAGTCAGACCAGTCTCGGTATGTTCGGATGGTGACGTTGGCGGAGTCGGTTCTTGTACGTTAAGATCCTGATACTCGTACAGCAGAGTACGTTCAGCAAGGATGATTGCAGCGTGTGAGCTAGCGAGTTTCACATCCAGTATACTCTCGTGGAAGTTGATAGTGTTCATCTGACGACCTAGTGCCGCGTCCCAGAAGGAGAGAACGTTAGGACTGGCGAAGGGAGCTTTGCCACCACCAACGATGGCAAAATACCGGTCATCCAAGACCGTTGCAACACCGACGCTGCCATCGGTCAGAGTCTCGGGTCTCTTTCCTTTGGCATCGATGTCTGATAACGAGGGTTGATATGTGGGGAGGCAGTTGTCTATTCTGAAGATACGGCAACCTTCGGAGAGAGAAGCGATGAAGCGGTTTCTTGTGGCGGCGAACGACACACCCAACACCACCGCGTCGTTGGTGCTTTGTATCGGTTGGCGTGTATTCATCGTTTAAGAGTGAGAGTTGAGTACGGAGTTCAATATTAAAGTCCAGATGGCGGACGTAAAGGAAGGTGGAGACTCCAGCCTAGACGCTAGTCAATAAAGTGAGTCTAGCCAGCATGTTTGCTTTCAAATTTGTACAAGTAATGGATGAGCGACAAATCCTGGCAATACGAAGATAATGAGCAGTATCTTCGTAAGGCAGTCAGTGCATGTGGCAACGGTGATGGAAGTCAAGTGTGGTCATGGCATTGGATGTGCGTGACAGTGGTCTGCCATGATCCATCACATGGAGATTTGATGTGACCCCAACAGATGGCGGAGAGCAGCCTATCGGGCACGGCCGGCGCTAACGCACACGGCTCGCGGCGGCCTGCCCCAGGCTCTAATCCCGATTGAGCCAAGCAGCCCCTTTGCGTTGCGGCTTCCCTGGGACACCCTGAGTTGACCAGACGCGCTGCTGCTTCCACCTTGCCAGCTTGCTCTGGCCATACAATCCCCATTGCCTCGCCTCGCCGTCCTTCGTTACACCTCTCACCAACCCTCAACTTCGACCTCGAGTACGGACACCCATTGATCGACCCGGCTCTCCTTCATTCGCTCTGTCCGCCGAGCCGCACTTCCAACTATACCGCCTCGCCCACCAAATCCAATCAACAACACACACAAAATGTCGGCCGCCGGCAGCGCACTTAAGCTCCGCCGCAAGAAGAATGTGAAGAAGGGGATCCAGTTCTGCCTCATGGTCTGTGGCGCCTCTGGTACTGGCAGAACGACCTTTGTCAACACCCTCTGCGGCAAGACCGTGCTCGAGGGCCAGGACAACGACGACCCCACCACTGCTCACATCGAGGAGGGTGTCAAGATCAAGCCCGTTACCGTCGAGCTTGAGCTGGATGAGGAGGGAACCCGCGTCAGCTTGACCATTGTCGACACTCCCGGCTTCGGCGATGCCATTGACAACGAGGCTGCCTTCGGCGAGATCAGCTCCTACCTTGAACGCCAATACGATGACATTCTTGCCGAGGAGAGCAGGATCAAGCGTAACCCGCGCTTCCGCGACAATCGTGTTCACGTTCTGCTTTACTTCGTCCAGCCTACCGGTAAGCCCTTCTTGCTGAGAGATATCAATCGACCATACGATACACTTGCGCTTTCACGGATGTCACTAACAAATGCTCTCAATAGGTCACGGTCTTCGCGAGCTGGACATCGAGCTCATGCGCCGCCTTTCTCCCCGTGTCAACGTCATTCCCGTCATTGGCAAGGCCGACTCCTTGACCCCGCTCGAGCTGGCCGAGAGCAAGAAGCTCATCATGGAGGACATTGAGCACTACCGCATCCCCGTCTACAACTTCCCCTACGATGTCGAAGAGGATGACGAGGACACCGTCGAGGAGAACGCCGAGCTCCGTGGTCTGATGCCTTTCGCTATCGTCGGCAGCGAGGACACCGTTGAGCTTGACGGCCGCTCAGTCCGCGCTCGTCAATACCCGTGGGGTCTTGTCGAGGTTGACAACCCACGCCACTCTGACTTCCTCGCCATCCGCTCCGCCCTCCTCCACTCTCATCTTGCCGACCTGAAGGAAATCACTCACGATTTCTTGTACGAAAACTACCGTACCGAGAAGCTTAGTAAGAGCGTGAACGACACCACTTCTGGCGGCGACACCCAGGAGTCCCTCGACCCGCAATCTCTGGCTTCGCAGTCCGTGCGCCTGAAGGAGGAGCAGCTCCGCCGCGAGGAGGAGAAGCTCCGCGAGATCGAGATCAAGGTCCAGCGCGAGATCGAGCAGAAGCGCCAGGAACTCCTGGCACGCGAGAGCCAACTCAAGGAGCTCGAGAGCAGAATGACCCGCGAGCCTTCAACCATGTTGGAGGACGACCACGAGACTCAGGCAGGCGCTTAAACGGTTTAGCAGGCAAGCTGCTGAGCCCGCCCTCCCTGTATCTTACTGCTTCGTCGTTGCTGCTTGGCTAACTCGTCAATTTTCGCACAGGCGAGCAAGAGCAAAGTGTCCAAGGCGACGAGCAACGCATCAAGCAGCAAGTCCAACACCGATGTGGCGAGCAGTGTCGAAGTCTTCAACCTCGAGGAAGCTAGGCAGGGCAGGGTCGTCTCAGGCCACGTCGTCGTCCCTGCTTGATTGATCATTCTCCAACAAGCGCCGTCCTCTTCTCTTCTTGGCCACCTTCTACTTTCATATTTTCCTTTGTTGCTCTTTGGTATCCCTGGTTTCTTGGGCGAGTGTGGGTGAGAAGACTCGAGGGAATTGAGCGTTCATACCCAGATCTTGTTGTGTAATGCATGTAAACTCTAGTCAGCGAACTGGCTGGGAATATAATAATTGAAATTCGTTCTTTGTGTATTCACACATGGGTCAAATCGTCAGGACTTTTCTCCGTCCCCAATCTACCTCTGCATCGTTTTTGTTCGCCTCGGCCTTGGAAGTAAGCACTGTGAGGTTGTGGCTGCAGGACAAGACGGGCAATAGAGACGCCGGTGGACTTGGAAAGCGGAAGTCCGCATATGTCCGACGATCCTTCAAGCTTTTCTCCGACCATTGATGATGCCCTCGGCGGGGGATGCTAGGCATTTGACTTCACCGGGGTCGTTCTTCAGCGCTCTCCAATAGCCGCTATTACCGGTTGACATATCTATCAATACATCAACACCACCTTGTCACATACACTTTTTGATGTCCAGAGTGAATACAGGCACACACGCTATATAAAATCCGCTGTGCATCACCCGCCAAACCCATCATCACATCACCACAATGTCCAAACTTTCGGAGTCTCTCAAGACTCTTATCAATGTTGCCCACGCCAGACCTCACACGACTCCAGCACCTAAGAACATCACATCTGTCTACGAGAAAATCGCCAGCGATGCAAAGGTAAAGCAAGTCGGTCTGCCCGCCTGGCTATGCGCTTCAGTACGTTGAAGACCCTATCATCATCACCAACCCATTCGCCACAACCAACCACTAACCCCCCAACCAGACCGCCGCAACAATGACCCTCAACTCCCCCGAGTCTCTCCTCCAACTCTACGCACTCGCCACCACGCCCTCCCAATCCATCCAACCCGTCACGCCCAAACAAGAAGACCACCCCATCTACACCGCCGAACTCATGCGTGAGGTCGGCCTGAAATGCATCGGCTTCAACGGCGTCCCACGCACCATCAACTGCCTGAACGCCTTCCGCGACGGCCTACCGACAGAAATCCAAACCGCACTCGCCGCCCGCAAACCCCGCCGCGCCCTCTCGCGCGAGAACATCGACTCGGTGCTCGACCGCGGCCACGGCCTCTGGAACTCCATCTACGCGCCTTTCACCAACAAGCTCACCGCCAAACTGGCCTCGAGCCACCCGGATTTGCCCGTGCATATTGTGGAATCGGAGTATGGCGCGCTCTTCTCGGATCCGGAAGCGAGTGCGCCGCTGGGCGCGAATGTCGGGAGGGTGCTCACGAGTGTGGTCGCGGTGGCGTGTTTGAGGGCGCAGACGGGTGTGGGGCCCCAGGTTTTGAGCCATGTTTTTGGGCTGAGGAAGGCTTTCGATGAGAGTGGGAAGGCGGAGGAGGTGGTGGAGGGCGGCGCTTGGTTGGCGAGCGATGAGGGGAGTGAGTGGTTGATTAGGAGGGTGGATGATATTGTGGGTGCTATTGGATCGAGCTTTGCGAGTGGTCAGGGTGAGGTGAAGGCGAAGTTGTAGGTGGAGGTGGAGATGGTGATGGTTGTATCTTGGCGTAGCGAAATGACTTTTGGATATCTTGCTGTCTTTGAGTGAAACATGTCTGATATAGAAGCGAATGTGTAAATGACTACTTTTTGGCTTGTTACTCTTTGATCAACCGGGCTTTTTGATCGAGGATGCCGCCATGCGTGGTGTATGATGTTATCAATGGGCTGGACCATCGTGACATGAATATCTAAACCCGGCGATCGGGGCAAACTCAAGACACAATCTAGTACAACTCCAAGAAATGGTCAATTCATTTGTGGTTGGACAAGTGACAGATTTGTACATCAATCCAGATGCTCTAGCTACCAAACCACAAATGACCAAAAAAATTAAAAATTCTCGCGTTCATATGCAATCTATACATCAAACAAATCAAAAGAACATCCTACTCCATCGCCTCCAACTTCTCAGCAACGTGGAACTTAGCATCAGTCTTCTCCTTAATCTCATCCACGGTGACGCCGGGCGCCAGCTCGGTCAGAGTCAGCTCGCCGGCGGAGCGGTCGACCTGGAAGACGCAGAGGTCGGTGATGATGGTGCTGACGACGCGAGCGCCGGTCAGCGGCAGCGTGCAGTTCTGCACGATCTTGCTGACGCCGTACTTGTCCACGTGGTCGGTCGTGACGACGATCTTGGTCGCGTCCGGGTTGGAGACCAGGTCCATGGCGCCGCCCATGCCTTTGAAGACCTGTTTGGGGCGGGTTAGCATGAAATTGTGTGTAGATGGGGAGGACTAGAGTGATCATACCTTGCCGGGAATCATGTAGTTGGCGAGATCGCCATTGGCGCCGACCTGGAGAGCACCCAGGATAGAGACGTCAACATGGCCGCCACGGATCATGCCGAAGCTCTCAGCGCTGTCGAAAACACTGGCACCCTTGACGAGGGTGACGGTCTCCTTGCCAGCGTTGATGATGTCGGCGTCAAGCTCCTGCTCGGTCGGGTAGGCACCCATACCGAGGATGCCGTTCTCACTCTGGATCCAGACCTTGCGGTCAGCGGGAAGGAAAGAAGGGGCGAGAGTGGGCATGCCAACACCGAGGTTGACGTAGAAGCCCTCGTGGAGCTCCTTGGAAGCACGCTTGGCGATGCGGTCGCGGCGAACGGAAGCGTCAGACTTGCTGGAGGCGGACTCGGAGGATTCTTCCTTGCGGAGGTTCTTGCTCTCGAGGATCTTGTCCTTGGTGGCCTTGACGATGCGGTCGACGTAGATACCAGGGAGGTGGATGTCATCGGGTGCGATAGTTCCAACGGGGACGATGTTCTCGGCTTCGACGATGGTGACTTTGGCGGCCTTGGCCATCATGGGAGCGAAGTTCTTGGTCGTGTAGCGGAAGCGAACGTTGCCGTCCTCGTCGACGGTGTGAGCACGAAGAATGGCGACGTCACCCTTGATGGCGTATTCCATGTTGTAGACGCGTCCATCGAAGATACGAGTTTCCCTGGGCTTGGCGGGTTCGACAGTCACGCCGTTGTTCAATCGCACGGGGATTTGACCGCTCTGAATGAAAGTGTTGACGCCAGTAGGAGTGTAGAAAGCCGGGATACCAGCACCTCCGCAGCGGAGCTTTTCAGCAATAGTGCCTTGGGGAGTGAGTTCGATGGCGATTTTTCCAGTGAGATATTTCTTTTCGAGTGCCTTGTTGTTTCCGAGGAAACTGCAAATGGCGCGGTCGATCTGACCGGCCTCGATCAGTGGCGAGAGACCACCACCAATGGCAGTTCCAGCGTTGTTAGAGACAGCAGTAAGAGAGTGCAGGTTGTCGGCACCCCTGCGAACCATTGCATCGATGACAGTCTCAGCGGTACCGCAAAGTCCAAAACCAGCAGAGAGAACAGTAGAACCAGACTTGATGTCGGCAACGGCTTGGTCGGCGGAGTCCCAGACCTTCGATCCGCCGCGCTGCTTCGCAGGGGCACCACCAGGGGCCTCACGGAAGAAGACTGACGTTGATTGGAATCCACGTTTTTGGCAGACATAGTCCTTCGCACGCCATGCTGTACGAGGCGCCACACGGATTTGGAGTTGAAAGCCGCTGCTCAGAGCAGAGCCAAAGGAGCGTGCGAACTCCATGATGTGCAGACAACCAGCACTCTCCTTCCTGTCCCAGGTGGATGTGAGGAGTCTGGGGGTGATAATATGGGGAAGACAGAGAAAAGGCTATACAATAATTGCAACGACGGCCATGCCCTGAGCGTCGTCGGCGGCTCACGGCAGAGGGCGAGGTCGCTGCTGATATCATTTCCGGCTCGGAATCGACACCGGCTAATGCACCTGGCAGGTGGATCGGCTGGTGCGGCGACGCGGGGAAATGTCGCTGGGAAATGGGCGCGGCAATGCTTGGGGTGGAGGTTGACGCCGAGGGTGGACTTTCGTTCATCCGCCTTTCTCCGTTCCATGGTTTTGGATATTCAGGAGTACCTCTGTATGAAGAAAGTACCTTGAGGGTCTTGCGTTCAACTATACGATCAGATGGAAGTGCCTAAAGAACATCTCTACCGTGTATCTCTGCGTCGCGCTCTTGAGATTCGTTGAGGTGCATCCTGGCCGAAGGCTTCATCCAGCAGTCTCCGTGCCACTATATCCATCCGGCGGTACATGTACTGGTATCATAACATGTCAATCGCTATGAGCAGACCTGCCAACAATTCACTTCAATTTAGGAGTTTTGAGGCAAAGTCAGGTGACGTCTGGTCAAGACAAGGCCGCGAGTGAGTAAAGACACGTCGTGATTGGCTTGCTGCCTGGACTGCTGCCTTCAGCTTGCCGCCATTCTTCGCTAGCTGATTATAGCATGAAACTCGCCTTTAGTTGAAAATGATAAAAGGTAGTAGGATACCTGTGTATGGTTCACGAAGTCATTCAAAGCAATATCTTGATCGCAGCAGTACTTTCAGCAAAAATAACAACAATGTCAAGTGCATTGGGAAGCCCACCAGTCGTCACCGGCAAGCGCAAGCGCCCCGCCGTCTCCTACGTCGAGAGCAATGCTCTACTTGACGATGTGCTGAGCGATGCCGGATCCGACAACGATGAAGATAATGATATTCAATCGGATGATGACGGCACGTTTGGTTCTCGTCGTAAGGTAAGTTCTATTTCCTAATTTATCGAATTCCAGACAACATCACCAACGTTCTCACAAACAGCCCATCAAAAAAACAAACCCGAGGAAGAAAAGCAAGAAGAACCCGACACCAAAGAATACAAAGCCTTTCCGCTTTCTCAATCTTCCTCCAGAGCTCCGCGACATGATCTACGAAGCAGCTCTCACTGATCCTAATGGGGTCGTCCTTCTCACGAACACCAAAGGACATCGCCGTACTGTCTGCCGAGGCGCTTTGTGGAAGTACAAGGAGAGTTCGGACCCTCGTGGCTATGTAAAACGTCCACCTTACCATGTGCATAACGCCGAGGAAGAAGTCCTCCCTATCAAAACCCATTTCGTCCCTTCACTTTTAGCCGTCAACAAGCAGATCAACGCTGAGGCCATCAATTTCCTCTACAACCAGAAAATGATCCTCGCAGACACTGCTTCTTTATTCCAACTACTGGCAACAATCGGCCCTCGGAATCAGCAACGTCTCCTGGGCCTGGAGCTTTTTGATTATGGCGAAGGTCGTCTCTCGAAATCGAGGAATCACGCTGCAATGACACTACTCGCTGGTGCCACCAACCTCAAATCGTTCACTTTCAGTTGCAGCGTCAAATTTTATTATGGATATGGACGGAAAATAAACGAAACAGTCTCTATCGCCCGCCAAATCTACCGTGACGCTCACTACTTCTTGGAAGCTTACGGATTCGCAAATGGTCGCAGGGACGCTGCGGTCGATGTCATACACCTGGGCGAGGAAAACTTCAAGCGTATGGGCCACGGCGATTCACCGTCGAAGCATGATGAACTCGAGGGTCTGGTCAAGAACGAGTTACGCAGCTTGCTGAACGTTCCAGTTGGTCAGAAGGTCGGGAAGGCGCGCAAGGGATAGAGACATAGGCGCTGAGGGGGCGAATACAGGAGTTGGTGTCAATTATGAATTGCCGTTCTCTTACCATATTCAGACAGACAACAGCAAATGGAAGCATCGAGCAATGAGCCAGGACAAGAGTGTGGAATGACTTTCATGAACATAGCAAGCTTCGTTAACCAAATTGTACATGATTGTACAAAACACCCCAAAAACACCATATGCAACTCTCGTCTACTTCTTTGTCATCTTCGCCTTGCGCGCCGACTCTTCCTCTTCAAACTTTGCTTTGCGCTCAACGTGACTGGCCTTTTGGGCCTCTTTCTTGGCCTGCGCAGCTTCTTTGGCGACGCGCACTTTCTCCTTGATCGCTTTGATGGGCTGTTTGGCGACCTTCTTCTCAACGCCTTTGGATGGTGTTTCGCGCGAGGTCTTGCCGCTGCCTTTGGCGCTGCCGCGGCCGCCGTTGCCGAATTGTTGTGGCATGGTCGTGGTGGTCTGGGTATGAGGAGTTTTCTTTTCTGGTGTTTCTATCGGGGCAATAGAATGGGAATTTACTTGTGATCGATCGATCTATGTATTCAAATTCATAGTTCTTTGTTCAATCTGGTTGAACGTCAAGAGCTGACAACTATTGCCGCATGCAGCCACTGAATCGAGTATACTAAAGCAGCATTTGCAACAAAGAATACCTCGTGTACTCAACCTCTCGGTCCCACATTCTGATTCGCAGGCCGTCATTTCCAGCGAAACCACTGCCATTCCTTGTAGTAGCATCTCGCCACGCTCGTATACGCCAGTCTGCTCAGTATTGTCGGAACGTATCTGAACAAAGCCCATCAGTGACCAACTCGACATGTATATCGAGTTATTGATTAATATGCAGATCTCCCACTAGGCTGCTGGAACAGAGCATGCTGGCGTGAAATGATTGGGCGCTGCTGAGTGATGGTCTTCGGATGAGAGTTCACCCGCAATGGCCGGCCCCCACCTCCTACCTCCTAGCAGTGCTTGTTGTGAACGCTGCAGAAAGCCACGAAATATGCGGCCGAACACTAGCTCCGCAGCATTGCGAGCCTATCAGCTGTGACCAGTCCGACTTCAAGGATTCTATGCATCGTCTACAGAAATCCCGATACAGCGGACACCAAAACGTTGTTAACATCAAATATGCGGCCGAACACTAGCTCAGCATGATACCGAGCCTATCAATGTTGATCTGCCAAGTACTAAGGAGGGATCGGTAGACGAGAAGCGGTGCTGTAGCACAGCAGATGCGGCCAAACAGTAGCTCAGCGTCATACCGAGCCTATCCAGATCCAAGGATGCATCTCCCCAGCGTTACACAAGGAATGCGGCCGAACGCTAGCTTGTCTTGGTGGTGAGCCTATGCGAAGTGGTTCCTTGAGTTCCTGCTTTTTTGGGTATGATTTCGCAAGAGGTTTGAGTAACCTTAAGTTCAGGTACTCAAAAGAACAGTGGTCACGGAAAATAGAATGTATGCATGCAAACGGAATGAGGTTGTGAACTGGCGAATTGCTGTGATCAAGCCTTTGATAAGTTGCTAGATTCACTGTGAGTTGATCTCCCCTCCTTTTCCCTGGACGCTATCAATGTCTATAGCAACTCTCTCGCAACATCGTTTCCTGGTGTGATCCAGCGCGCGCACAATATTTCCTCAATGGGCAGAAGTCTGGAGTATGCAGCCATGACAGCCGTACGAAGACTCGCCAACACGGCTCACTGGATAACTTAGTGCTGCGGTCTAAGTGGGCTCTCTGTCACCGCCATCCAACGACCGAATGTTCTTCTCTCCAGATAGACCTTGCACTCGCCATTTGTCATGCAGATGTGCGGAGTCGAACCACCAAAACCGTATTCACCTCCTATATAGCCCACTGCTTCCGAAAAGGCCCAATGTGAGTCGGTCTTCGGCTAGCTGCACCGCTTCGCACCTACGACGCCCGCCTGAAAGTGGACGAAGTGCCTTTTTCTGGGAGGTATGAATCCTGGCTCCCGTCGTGACTTTTCGCGGCCGAGTATTCCTGTAGCCTGAAGCCACAAACGGATCGGTTGTGGTGCAGTCCGGGCATTATTATCTTCGTGTCGTGTATCATCTGTTATTTCTTGTCCCAAAGCCTCATAGCGAAGCAGCAGCCTCAATAGCTCCAACGCCCTTGAACGCTGCTGAGTTGGTGATCTCAACGCTGACAGGGTACTTCCACTCCATGAAACGTCCCCAACCTAGTGGCCGTCAGCAACTCATCTCGAAACGAATGAGACTCTTTTCACATACCCCAGTATGCGCATTTCCTGCCAAAGTACTTGCCGAGGTAAGGCACCAAGACCATCGTCAGGAGCAACTCCATTTGTTGTAAGCTTTCCCTCCATTCCCGCTCAGCATCAGAAAGCTCCTCTTCCTCGCTGGGAGACAGCGAGGTCGTAGATCCTGCGGAAGATGATGGCAGTGAGTCGACCTCGTCGAGGGTGCTAGCGGGAGGAATGTTGGCGTATGAGTTGGAGGGTTCGGACATGATGAATTGTTCCTTTGCTTTGTGGATGCGTTGTAATGCAATTTGGACCTCGGGGTAGATGAATGAAAGACAAAAGAGTACCTCGATCAATGCCGTTGGCTATCGAGGAAGACAGTCAAGGCGCAACAGACAGATAACGAAGTGAATGGACGTCAACACCACCGTCAACAGCTCGCACGTGGAGTTGGACGATGGGGGCGAGCTGACGGGAGGTCCCGCGCGGCCACTGCCGCTTTCGAGCGTCACCGTTTTGACTCACGCGCTGCTCGTTGGATTTCCAGAGCAAAGGCACAATCTCCAGCGGGGCAATCTCCCTTTCTCCTGATTCAACACCACACCACACACAACATGGCGGACATCGACTCACGGCCGCGCAAGTCGGTCGCTTTCGCCGAGGGCGAAACCATTGTTGATTCCAACGGCGAGATCAGCCAGCAGGCCGCACCCGAGGGCGAAAAAGACACTGCCGAATCTCACTCAAAGCCGGACGGCGCTGTCGAAGAGGCCACCGACGACTTCGCCGCCCTTGCGCTCGGCGCAAAGAAGAAGAAGAAAAAGAGCAAGAAGGAGGACGATGAGGGCGAAGCTGCCGAGGGCGACGATGGCGAGGTCGACCTGAGCGCGCTCAAGAAGAAGAAGAAAAAGAGCAAGAAGCCCGCCGTCGACGACTTTGAGGCCAAGCTCGCAGCCGCGGGCGGTGACGAGGAGAAGGTCCTGGCAGACGACGCCGCCGAGAAGGAGACCGCGAAGGCCGAGAGCGGTCTGCAGGAGGGCGACCTCATTCAGGGTACCGGCATCTGGGCACACGACGAGACAAAGCCGATCAACTACGAGAGCTTGCTCAGCCGTTTCTTCTCCATGCTTGCGGATAGCCACCCCGACCTTGGTGGCGGTGGAATGAAGAGCTACAAGATCCCGCCTCCCCAGTGTCTGCGTGAAGGTAACAAGAAGACCATCTTCGCCAACATTGCCG
>MSJI02000659.1:65170-76459 GCA_001931905.2 Cladosporium sp. IMV 00045 | reverse complement strand
GGCTCGCCTTTCGGCCCGGCTCGCCTTTCGGCCCGGCTCGCCTTTCGGCGTGAACTAACACCTTGCTAGCATCCGCAGAAGTCCCGGTGAAGCGTAGGCCGCGACTCGAAAACCCAGAACGTCGACGGGGAGGCACTGGAACATACTTTCGGTACATCTACCTAGCAATTAAAATTCGGGGAAGCCCGCAATTTCTTCGTCAATGAATGGACCCAATTGGGGCAACACGACTGCGTGTGAACTCTAGCAAGCTGCAGCATATGGTGGCAAAGAATACTATCGGAAAGTGGAACTTCGAAGATATCAGACTCTCAATCTCGAAATCGATGAGAATGAGAAAGGAAAGCAAATCAGGAAAAACGCCATTATTCCCTGGAATCTGCGACTAGTTATGAACGAAAGCGGTTGCGATCAGGATTAGTCTCTCGATGTGCTCTGGCCTCGCCTAGTTACAGGTCGAATTGACTACATCACTCCTCGTCCTTTTCTTCTACAACTGGAGCCCAGGAAGTATAGCTATTCCCAGTGCCGTACATAATGGCAGACAACCACTCGCGCAAAATGACAACATGAGGTATAGCATTCACATCAATGCGCAAAGTTTCGTCGCCCAACGCAATCTTTGAGACTGGAATAGCAAACGCGGCTGTTCCAATGCCGAAAGCGGACAGAATATTGCCCTTCTGGGCCGCTGTGAACAGCTGTCTAATGGTGAGGTCAGACTCGACAACTTCCAGTGGCTCCACCTCCTCCTCCTTGACAGACATGCGACACTGTTTGGCAATCACTTTTTGTTTTCTCGGCTGTATGAATCGGTCTTGAGCAAGATCAATAATACTTTGCCTCGTGACGCCAGGCAGGATCAGACCACTGTCTATGAAAGGCGTGATTATCTTAAGTCGGCCTTCATCGGTTCGCCAGATTATAAATATGTTCGATGAACCAGCATCTTTGACGTAGCGTGGATCACCAAAGAGCCAAAGGACATGGCCATAACCCATAGCTTTTGCATCTCGCCGAGCCTGTAGCGATGGCCACCTCAGTCGTCCGTCGTGTTCGCGGAAAATTTCATTCCTTCGAAGCATTACATATCGTCTGAACCGCGCTGCAGGAGAGCATCATCGAAAGACCTCCGTATTGGCAGATCTCAGGCGGTCCCCATCCTTGGCCTGCGGTCCAACAAGCTAGAAGCATATGATCTCTGGTTGCTTTGTGTTCCAAGACTAAGGCCGAATCATGGTCTTATAAGGGTTTAGGCGTCGCTGCGAGGCGAATTACTATTTTCGAGCCGTCCAGAGGATATTGACTGGAATCTTTCAAGTACAAATTGACGGTGAAGAACAGATGAGGTGGTGAAAAGGGTCGAAGAAATTCGTGTGAGCCTCTGTATGCAACAGTCATGCCTTAGAGACGCGCAATTCATACATGCCCTTGTGAAACGAATACCCTTCTGTTACCAGTAGGGCGCAGTGCGAAGGGCGCACAACTTTTTGATCCCAAATAGACGAGGCGCCATCCACAAAATGAGGCGTCAGCCTTGGTCGCTGGGGCACGCCTAGGACGCGCTGCATCTGAAGAGATTTGTCTTTCTCCATCGCTCTTTTCTCCATTGGATCAATCCTAAGTATACTGTATCTCCTCTGTTTGTGACTCTCTGGGCATCGGCTCCGATTTGATTCGTACTCGACACAGATGACCTAGCACGTAAACGCCGCATGGTCTAACACGTCGAACAACGCGACTACAAGATCGTTACGACCTACTATGGCTCTTTGCAGATCTGGTATCATCGATGCCGTGAGTAGCAAAGCTGTTTGTGGTTGGCGTGTGCAAGACGCCATCGTTTGGGCCAACAGGCAAACGAATCAAAACCTCGTCCAGCTTCTATAGGCTTGCTAAGCTGGTGGGATCAAAGCTCGAATGATCATTCTGCGTGTCGTTGTAAGCGGAGATGGCACCCTGATGAGCGCACGAGGCGCAGGTTGGTCGCCCGTTGCTTCGTTTTATCTTGCGAATGCGGCAGGTGTGAGATGCCGTCACGGCGCGATGGCGTGGACAAGAAGTGTTTCGTCACGGCGAGAGGCCGTCGCCTGAGGACGTTTCTGCTGCCGCTAGGTGGGTTTGCAAGTTTTAATGGACAACGGGAGGAATATACATGTACCTGACGATTCTTGAGTGAGTTGGGTACGAGGACCTGTGCTCGGGGCAGGGAATGTGTTGTCGAATGTTACTGGCCGGGTGATGATGTGAGGATTGATCAGTTGCGCCCAGCGTCTGCTCGGGGAATCGCGGATTTATGTCTTCTCCGACAATCACTCATGGCAAAACATTTAGCTGTGGCACTGCAGCGTCGAAAGCAGCTCGTTCAGGCCAATATACGGACGTCACTGAAACCCAGGGTCATCATCGTTTGTTACCGATGTTAAAGCAGCACAGTCAGCACATGTGAACCTGCCGATACTCCGCGCTCCATCTCGGACGCCAAGCGCATGACATGGTGCCGATTCTGCCCGTCAGTTATTAGTCAGGGTCGGTTGGATGCACACTGAAACTTCCAACACAAGCATCTGTCACCTGTTCCCTCCGTGCACAGTGCACCTTACTTCCCCTAGCTAACGCTAAACTTCCATTGGTAGTGTACAAATCGTTTGCACATCGGTAGACGCGAGATATTTCTTAGGTTACTCACAAGAGTTCGGATCGGTATTCACCGCCCCGTACGCAAGTCCCAACTTTGCGGTTTTCCTTGAGCCCTCCCGAGCATATACCACACTATTGTAGAATCCTGACAAACCGGCCTTGTCGAAATGCTTTGTAATCTACAAACTCCCCGGAAGAGAGACTCAACGTTTGCGGAGTCATGAAACGGTCTCCTGAGATTGATCATGGGCTTATTACCAATCAATCGCAGAATTCAACCCAACTTATAACTTCCATCGCTGTCGTCCCCATCAAACAGCTTTACCACCGACACAGGAATCAATAAGACAGTCGACGTCTTCACCTTCGACATCGCGGAACGCAGCAACCTCGAAAATGGCAGTATGGCCTTCTGTTCCAACTCCTCCCGCGAAGGGCGTACCCTTCTATACACCAGCTCAATTCCCTACTGCCGGAACAGCACGCATTCCTCAAACCAGCGGTGCACCAATTCCGAAGCTGTTCACTCCGCTTACAGTCAGAGGCCTCACGTTCCATAACCGCCTCGGATTGGCTCCTATGTGCCAGTACAGCGCGGAGGATGGACACATGACACCTTGGCATCTGGCGCATTACGGCGGAATCGCACAGCGTGGGCCAGGCCTGATGATCATAGAAGCGACAGCTGTGCAGCCGGAAGGACGCATCACCCCGGGCTGTGCAGGACTCTGGACCGACTCCCAAATAGAACCAATGAAGCAGGTCATCGACTTCGCTCACAGTCAGGGCCAAAAAATCGGCATCCAGCTTGCACACGCCGGTAGGAAGGCATCGACACTCCCTCCATGGCTTGGGGGTGCGACTGCCACCAATGCCGTAGGAGGCTGGGTGGATGGTGTGAAAGCACCTAGCGCCATCCCGTTCGCGGAGGGCGACATCGTGCCAAAGGCAATGACGGACGCTGATATTGAGGACTTCAAAGCTGCATGGGCGGCAAGCATTGTTCGTGCGCTCAAAGCCGGCGTGGATTTCATCGAGATTCACAATGCTCACGGATACTTGCTCTCGTCCTTCCTGAGTGGCTCGTCCAACAAGCGTACAGACGGGTATGGTGGCAGCCTTGAGAACCGCATGCGTCTGTCTCTGGAGGTAGCCCAATTGACCCGTGACACGGTCGGTCCCTCGATGCCCGTTTTCCTGCGTGTCTCGGCTACAGACTGGCTAGAGCAGAGTAAGCCGGACGAGGCTGGCTGGAAAGTATCTGATACGGTATCTCTCGCGCGCGCTCTGGCAGAACAGGGCGCAGTCGACCTGATCGATGTTAGCAGTGGAGGTGTTCACAGTGCGCAGAAGGTGTCCTCGGGCCCAGCGTTCCAGGCACCCTTTGCGGCGGCAGTCAAAAAAGCAGTTGGAGACCGCATGCTGGTTGCCGCAGTGGGCATGATCAACCACGGTGGTCTAGCGAACGTGCTTCTCCAAGAGGACAAAGAAAACCTGGATGTCATTCTCGTTGGCCGCGCTTTCCAGCGTGATACGGGACTCGCGTGGCAATTCGCGAAGGACCTCGATGTCGAAATCGCCATGGCAGCTCAGATCCGCTGGGGATTCACCAGCTTTCGCAATGCTTCCGAGTACATTCAGCCCAACTCGATGAAAGCATCTATCTTCGATTAGATGTTTCCATGTTGCAGTGCCAATGCCTGAAAAATAAACAAAGAGATAGAATTAGATAGACCAACAAAATTGCTAAAGCAAGTTTAACGTATAGCAATATGCCCGACATGCTCAAGTTGAATGAGTTTTTTAGCCCAAGAATCTATAACAGACTCAGCTGACTGTGTTACTAGGAAAAGAAAGCCCCATGTCCTGCAACATCACATCGAACATACTGCCTAGATTTTCCATGAATGTAATACTACTCCATAGTTGCCTCATGCTGCCTGGATTTGTCACACCGCATCTGAGTTGTCCCTTGTCTCACACAGCCGACTCATCAACAGGAATCCTCGCCCAATTCTTCGAAATTGAACAGCAGCGTCAAAGTGACAAGTAGCTTTACTGAAGCCGATAAGATCAGTGTATTCGCCGAGCCGACATGTTTGTACGCAAACGCACCAACAAAACTACCCGCGACCAACGTCAGCAAGAACAGTGTCCGTCGGTTCCTTGAGCGATTTTCCTTCGCTAACAGCCTCGGATCGATGACGAGGTCAACCCAAGCTGCAGTAGCCATCGCAGTAGTGATTTCTTGCATCCGCATAGGCCGCATAGATGCCACCTGAGCTCCTGAAGAAAACGCCAACAGTCCAATGGACCCCATGGCGAAAGGTCCTGTTCCTTGACCTCCACTGACAGCGTGTAGGGCCGCCGCTCCGTAGACCATGAGGGTCTGCATAAGATGGGTCAGAAGCAGCCAGCCCCTGCGACTTGTTCCGATAACGATTGCAATTTGTCCGGTGGTCATGGCGCCTGCAATGAAGGTGGCCAAACTGATACCGATGTTGAGGAGGCTGAACTGGTCACCGCCAAGGCCAGCTGCACCGATGGCGAGAACAACCGTGTTTCCAGTCTGATTCGAAGCAAAGCACTTGAAGTCCGGGTATGCGATTGCGTCTTGGATGCCGATGCTGAATGTCAGGACAAGCAGTTGGAGTTCTATCAGGGCGTCTACCCGCAAGTGGGCTGTGAGACAAGCCTTCATCGTCCGTCCAATTTCCTTCTTCGATATATTCATGCGTGCAAGGAGACAGCTCGTGTTGCGGCAGCAGAGTGACAGCGTACCCTTAAGGATGATTTCCTTCGTCGATCGTGAGGTCTTCAGTCTGCGATGACTAGAGTGGGTGTTCTTTCGCACCTGGTGAGCCAAAAAACCGGCTTGGTGGAAGCGTGGATTGTCTTGCAGTACACGGATATAAACATTTACTTTGCTCGTTTGATTCAAGCTGGTCTAGATTTTTGTTGCAGCCCCGAAGCTTGTTACATGTAATTTACGCTATATGTGAATATTGGTAGTCACATCGTAACATATCAGAGTCGCCGACTTAACAAGCTTGGCGCGAAAACTGTAAGTTACTTGCAATCACTAGTCCGACCCGCTGACGTGTGCTACAGTGTCGGACATTCAGATCTATCTGGAGAACAACCTGCGCGTCAGAGCTCAAAAGTAAGCAGCCCTTTGTATCAGTCTCCGTCTATCTATAGGTACTATTTTCCCTATGTGAAGTGATGGCAGAACTTCAGTAGATAGTATGCCCATGACCGTAGATCACTAAATCCAGAGCCCAATCCCAAATTGCAATCGTGTAGTGCAAGCACATACACCTAAGCCTTCACTCCCATGACATGACCCGCATGCCCTTCGTCGGCCGTCGATAGTCTCTGCATCGGGATATCGTCCGGCGCACTATTAACACTCTCCGACCCGCTGATGATATTCTTATTCCCTGAGTCATTTGCGGTGTGCATGCAAAGGCTGCGGTCCGAATCGTCGTCCAAACTTGGATGGCGCGTATCGCGGCGCGCATTGGAGGCGCCCAACGTCTGGGATGTGTTGTAGTATGAAGGACTCTTTTTCCCCCACCATGAATACAGCAATGCGTACATTGGGCCGATGTTGGAGGCGATCAGACCGATGTTGGCTTCGAGCGTCATCCATGTGCCCGTGAGCGTGTAGTCGTAGGTCGTGTCGCTTGTTTCCAGGCTGAGAGATGTTGCGCGGAGGATGGCGAAGACAAAGGCGCTGAGAAGGGTTGTCAGATGAGTGGTTTCTTGATGATGAGTTGGCAGCGAAAGGCTTACACTGCGCCGAGGGCCATTAGGATGCCGACTCCGATTTTTTTGCGAGAGGACATTTGAAGGTTCCGGAGGATGAAGAAGGGTAGCAGGGAACATGTCAGATCGGTGAGGACGGAGACGGCTGTAAGAGGTTGTCAGCGAGATTGATCAAGCGTGTTGTACGGCGTGACGGACCAGCTTGCACCCAAATAGAATAGATACGGAAAGACGGAGCACGACACTCTCCATTGGCTCTATTCCAATAGGCAGAGATAGGGCGGCACTCAGACATAAGGGCGGCGCATGCCACAACGGTGGTCGACACCATCAATGCGATAGTAGCGGCGGCGATCCATCGCAATGTTTTCGTGCTCTTCACTCGCAAGACCAGCAAGCAGACTGAAGCTTTGATGAACGCCAGCGCCCAGAAGAGGATGATCTGGTTGATCCAGCTATACTTGCCGATCTCGAGGATTTGATCATCTTCGAGGAAGCATACGTGTCGACCTTTGCCGTGGCCAACACCTTTGATACTCAAAGCGTTCAGTACAACGGTCAGAATCGCTGCTATGAGAATTGTCCAGTCATCGTATCCAAAAGCCTTCTTGCGAGCCCATAGCCTCAGAGCCGTAGTGATGACCGTCGGGAAGATGAAGATGGCAGACGGTATGAGAAGGGCGTTTCCGATGTCATCGTCGTCGGGCAAAGGGTCACAGGGACCAGCCGAAGACATCTTCACAAGTGCAGGGGCGGCATGCAGCGACAGAAACTGTACGGAAGACAGCTAGAAATCAAAACAAGTGACCGTACTACAAGTAACGGGCCAGCGTGTTCCTGCATATTCTCCCAGCTATGCTGGTCAGCCCTAGTAAGAGACCTTTGAGCTTGGGTGGGATTCGGAGTCTGCGAGGGAGCGAGAGGAACTTAGAAAGACGGTCTCATGGCTCCTTTGCCGAGGCTCCTTTGCCATGAAGCCTGCCGAAACGCCCGAAGGAACTATCAGTCATGAAGACCGGTTGACCGCGATGGGGATCTCTCCGTGCCGTGCAACATTCTCAAGGTTAACGCGGAATCCTGCAGGACCACAGCGCGCGCGGCGTTTCTAGAGGCAAGGAAGCACCGATGCACTAATGCAGGACCAAAGACTCTGGATGTCTGTCCCTGGAGATGAAATTTGAAAGCTCGCATGCACGAATTGGATATCTTGAGGGCCAGGGATTTAAGCGAGATGTTCTGCGTGCCCACTGTTAGATATTGTCTGTCCGGTCTTGAAGCGTCCAATCCTACGCGAGGGTGTAATTTAGGGCTCATGCTTCTGACGACGAGCCTCATTTTGGCAAGACTGTCTGCATGCCACATCGGTGTCGTTGAGATACATGTATGTATGTCACCTCTTCAGGCGGCAGGAAGACGATCGTCTCACGACAGGTACATGTAAAGGAAGGGTTCAATGTTGTATGGATGATTGCGACATCTTGGGCGTTGAAGAAGGCTGGCGGCATCTCCTCTGCCGTGCGCCGCCCGCCCTGCCGCCTTTTCGCGATGTGGGGCTGGCTTCAGGCCAAGCGACCCGATCCCACCCGTCCTCGCGTCTCCATCTCCAGCCCGTCTCATCATTAGGAGGTTTTCCCTTCGTTATTCCCCATTATTCTCTCCCCAGGGCCAGGATCTTGATGCTCTTTGCTTGTTCGAGACAAATAAAAGCCCGCAGAAGGATTCGCCATGTCTAATCACCGCCCTCAAGCGAGATGTGTTGAGGCGCTTGAACATTCCATCGCCTCATCTACTGGCTCCCCTACCAGCTCGTTGACTGACTCGTCTCCCGGCTCGTCAATCTGACCATCCTCGCCATCTCGAGAGATCGCCACGCCCGCGGGAGCGACACGCATCTACCGCATCTGCCGGATGCATAGACAGTGGTGCATTAGGCGACGAAGGATAACCGACTTTTTAGCCTGATCCCATACGTGGGCGTCGACAAAACTTTCGCCCTTGCTGCAGGATTATCGTGATCTTTCCTGCAGCCTCACAATCTCGGTTCATCAAACCTCGTCACCTGCACATCCGTGAACATGCTGGCCACCGCATACGTGGCCGCGTCTCTGGTCGCATTAGCTGCGGCTGCCGTCGTGCCTCAAAACACCTATGACTTTGTGAGCCTTATCCTTCTCCACATGCCACCAGCATAACTTCTGATGCATTCCCCAAAATAGATCGTTGTTGGTGGAGGTACAGCTGGTGTTGCCCTGGGTACACGTCTCAGCCAGCACTTGAAGAATGCTTCAGTCCTGATCATCGAAGCCGGACCTGATGGCCGCGATGAGGCCGGCATTTACATCCCTGGCCGAAAAGGTTCCCTTCTTGGAAGCAAGTACGACTGGAACTTCACGACAACTCCTCAGGATGGCGCAGATGGTCGCGTGATTGGTCAAAACCGCGGTCGTGTTCTTGGTGGAAGTTCTGCTCTGAACCTACTCTCTTGGGATCGCGGTGCATCTGCAGACTACGATGCTTGGGAGGAGCTCGGCAATCCTGGCTGGAACGCCGAAACAATGTTCCCAGCCATGCGGTCTGCCGAAGAGTACCATGTTACTGCAGCTAACGGATCTGCGGAACTTGTAGGCTACGGTACTGAAGGTCCCATCAACTTTCTGCTCAACCGAATGGCCCCACCTCAGCAGGAGTCGTTCTTTCCTGCTATGCAGAGCCTCGGTATCGATCAGACCGAAAATTATCTCGATGGCGACATGATCGGTTACATGCGCCACACCAGTAACATCCAGCCTTCCAACTACACTAGGTCTTACAGCACAGCTTACCTTGCTGAGGCTCCCACCAACCTCCACCTTCTGCTCGAAACGGAGGTCGTCCAGGTCAACATCGACGATGACGCTAAGGCTACTGGAGTCACACTGAAGAATGGCGATGTCATCCGTGCCAGCAAGGAAGTCGTCCTATCCGCTGGTACCATTCAATCCGCACAGCTGCTCGAGCTCTCTGGTGTTGGTCGCATGGAAGTCCTCGAAGCTGCCGGGGTGGAGCAGAAGGTTGAGCTGCCTGGTGTGGGCGAGAACCTCCAAGACCACGTCCGTATCGTCAACGCTTACCAGCTTCGCGACAACTACACTACACCTGATATCCTCAGACTGAATCAGACCTACGCTGCCGAGCAGCTTTCGCTTTGGGAGCAGGGCGAGAAAGGGCTCTATGACAGCACCTCCAGCGGGTACGCTTACTTGCAATGGGAGCAGATTCTCGATAACTCCACATCCCTCACCACAAAAGCCAATGTGTCGGCCGACAAGACCAACCCTATTGACTTGAAGAAGCTCGAAAATCTGGAGGATCCTTGCAAAGGCGTCCCTCAACTCGAAGTGCTTTTCTCTGATGGCTACCTCGGCGCCAAAGGCTACCCTGCTGCGGACAGCGAGCTCTACGGCTCTTCTTTCTTCGCCCTCATCGGCGTGATCATGCATCCCTTCTCCCGCGGCAGCTCGCACATCAATGGTTCTGACTTCAACTCAAAGCCCATTTTCAACCCAAACTACCTCAGCAACTCCTATGATCTTGAGGCCGTCGCTCAAATCGCAAAGTACATGCGCAAGATCGCACAGACCGAGCCCATGAGCTACATGTGGACGGACGAGTACGAGCCCGGGCTCAGCGAAGTCACCTCTGACGAAGACTGGATTGCCTACGCCCAGACCAACATGGCCAGTATCTGGCATCCTGTCGGTACGTGCGCTATGCTACCAAAGGAGGATGGCGGTGTCGTCAGCCCTGAGCTCAAGGTGTACGGTGTTGAAGGTTTGCGTGTGGTGGATGCGAGCATTATGCCCGCCCTTGTCAGTGGCCACATCCAGAGTGGCGTGTATGGCATTGCGGAGAGGGCTGCCCAGCTGATGGCTGAGCAGTGGGCCTAGTCGCCTTTGTCCAGACGTTATGATTGTCTTGCATATATATCATCATACTCAAGTATCGAGTTTCACGAATTGAGAATCTGTTCCCAGCATCATGTCATTTGTAATTAGAAAGAAAGTGACAATGTCTTACTAAAGACCCCACCCAGCTTATGATGTTATGCAAACTAGATAGGCAAACTCGTGATGTGGTATCCTAGCGGTATGTCACATTACCACATGCGCGCAGTTGTGATAGCATGTGGAGATATCGCAGGCTTCGGAGATCAAGCCCCGCGGCCCTCGGCCTGCGTTTGGCCTGTCCGGACTTCAAACCCCGTCTACTTCCCTATCTCTGACCATCGACCAGACCGTCTTTACCGCGATAGTCCCCTTCGCAGCCCGAGGATGAACTTCGTTTATGTTGACTGTTCTGGAGTCTTCCAGGCTTTGTGCATCTTTGACACTTGCCCAATCGCCAACAATATTTCATGTTATCATGTCACCTTTCACCACGACGCACACCCCTGCAAACCTACACCCAAGCCGCCCTGCACCATCTGACCTAAGTGATGGCCTTGCTGCCCGGCTAGCAGCACGGAAAGGGCAGTGGACTCAGTCGACGTCTAACTGTCCCTTAGCCGGTATATCCTGGTTACACCAGCTATATAACCCGGTTACACCAGCGAGCCTTTAGGGTTAGGGTTTTCGCTGGTGTAACCTTGGCTCCCACTGACAGGGATTAGGAAATTCGCAAGTTTATGGGAAATATGCAGGCATCCAAGATTAAAATCTAATAACAATATTCCGCCGTTCAGATTCGGGGTGGATTGGTAAGTATGGAGTCGGAAAGCTTGGCTGCCACATACGCTCTCAACGATCTGCTGCATTCCACTAGTAAACTTTGCAACCTGACTTTCTACCAAAAACACATCCCATGCACACCTGTGCGGATGATTCACGACTCTAGCATATG
>MSJI02000659.1:0-65150 GCA_001931905.2 Cladosporium sp. IMV 00045 | reverse complement strand
ATTCCGAAGCTGTTCACTCCGCTTACAGTCAGAGGCCTCACGTTCCATAACCGCCTCGGATTGGCTCCTATGTGCCAGTACAGCGCGGAGGATGGACACATGACACCTTGGCATCTGGCGCATTACGGCGGAATCGCACAGCGTGGGCCAGGCCTGATGATCATAGAAGCTACAGCTGTGCAGCCGGAAGGACGCATCACCCCGGGCTGTGCAGGACTCTGGACCGACTCCCAAATAGAACCAATGAAGGAGGTCATCGACTTCGCTCACAGTCAGGGCCAGAAAATCGGCATCCAGCTTGCACACGCCGGCAGGAAGGCATCGACTCTTCCTCCATGGCTTGGGGGTGCGACTGCCACAAATGCCGTAGGAGGCTGGGTGGATGGTGTGAAAGCACCTAGTGCCATCCCGTTCGCGGAGGGAGACATCGTCCCAAAGGCAATGGCGGACGCTGATATCGAGGACTTCAAAGCTGCATGGGCGGCAAGCATTGTTCGTGCTCTCAAAGCCGGCGTGGATTTCATCGAGATTCACAATGCTCACGGATACTTGCTCTCGTCGTTCCTGAGTGGCTCGTCCAACAAGCGTACAGACGGGTATGGTGGCAGCCTTGAGAACCGTATGCGTCTGTCTCTGGAGGTAGCCCAATTGACCCGTGACACGGTCGGCCCTTCGATGCCTGTTTTCCTGCGTGTATCGGCTACAGACTGGCTAGAGCAGAGTAAGCCGGACGAAGCTGGCTGGAAAGTATCTGATACGGTGTCTCTCTCGCGCGCTCTGGCAGAGCAGGGCGCAGTCGACCTGATCGATGTTAGCAGTGGAGGCATTCACAGTGCGCAGAAGGTAGCTTCCGGCCCAGCGTTCCAAACACCCTTTGCGGCAGCAGTCAAGAAAGCAGTTGGAGACCGCATGTTGGTCGCTGCGGTGGGCATGATCAACCATGGTGGTTTAGCAAACCAGCTTCTCCAAGAGGACCAAGAAAACCTGGATGTCATTCTCGTCGGTCGTGCTTTCCAGCGTGATACGGGACTGGCGTGGCAATTTGCGAAGGACCTCGATGTCGAGATCGCCATGGCAGCTCAGATCCGCTGGGGCTTCACCAGTTCACGCAATTCTTCCGAGTACATTCAGCCCAACTCGATGAAAGCATCAATCTTTGATTAGATGTTTCCATGTGGCAGCGCCGATGCCTTCGAAATACAAATTTAGAATTAGATAGACCAACACATTTGCTAAAGCACGTCTAACTGAAACCAGTATGCCCGACATGCTCAACGCGAATGAGATTTTCACTCGAACTTCTCATGAAAAACTCAGCTTTCTGTGTTAATAGGATGAAAATAACCATGTCCTGCCACATCGCATCGAATGTACTGCCTAGATTTGCCATGAATGCCCGAATGACATCGACGCCACCACCGATTCCAAAGCTTGAAGAAGCCAACGATGTAGCACGATGGCGTCGAGTCACACGGGTAAGCCTACGGCTCCAGCGTCGGAAAGCATGCGGGAGGTGGCAGGCGTTGTCCGTAGGATAAATTGGGATAGGAGCGAAGATCCGAACCTGTCCGACACCATGAGGCAGTCCGGCTAGTATACGTGGAAGATGGAACACGCCCTGTCTGGAAAGCACACCCTGTAGCTACACAAGTCGTTAAAGTCGGACACGGCTCCGTTTCCCATCTTGGCGAGAACGGGACACTGTCTGTTGAGCTAGTACCTTTGCCGAGCAGGACTGGTAGTAAACGCGGACATGGAGACGACGAAGAGAAAACGATCGAACACATTCTTCTTATGTGCTCGAGGTAGGCAGACAAGCGTAGGGAGTTGCGAGCAGCGGTAGGCGGTAGGTCTGGAACCACATCTTACCTCTTGGGAGGATGGCCTTCGAGGAGGAACATCAGAACAGGGCAGTTGTCAGGTGGCGCCAAATAGAGATGGAAGCCATATCCAGCAGTAGTCAAGGCTACTACCCGATTTCTGGAGAAAATAGGCAGATTTGCCTACCAATAGGAGGTCTTACAGGCAGTGTAGGGGATGGCTAACTCTCACACTTACCGTGAGCAAAGGCAACGAACCTCGTTTGCAAGTAGATCAAGGTCGCTATTCTGGACGGCCAATACGGCTATCGTATATAGCCGGACAGAATCAACACATCAAAACATAAAATGAATGGATGTACTAAGTCACTTAACCGTTGTTGCGCAACGGTCGGCTATCTTTCGAAGATTATGCTGTCGGAGTTTTCCTCCCTCTCGCCCATTTTCTCGTCGCTCTCTTAATTGCCAAAGTGACTTTTGTCGGTGCCGTCGTAACATGCTCTTGGTGGTGCGAGGCAAGTGAATCTCCCGCTACTCATGTGGTGGGGCATCATTCCTTGGCCGTGGGAAGAGATCGGGAAACAAACTCCGACACATTTTGAAGTCCCCGCCGTATGGGGTATCGTACGCTTCGATAGGGATTTGCCGCTTAGTATAGTCGTGATCCTCATCCTCTCTATGGTAGCATCCACGAGCTTGACCTAATCCAGGCGCACCGGTCCAGAATTTTCTTTTTGGCTCTGAACGTAGTGAGAGACCTCTGTACATGCGATCACTTCCAGTGGGATATGCCGAACTGTCAATAATGCATTTCACCTCGTCATGCTTGTGACGAATCGACCATCCATACCAAGACTCCTCGAGCGCTCCTGGAACTGGAAACCGCAGGGCACAGCATTGATCGCACTTCAGGATACTTGAAGTAGGAAGCTGAAACGATTGATCGATGAATTCGCAGTCGGCGGCCACTTCATCAAGCGATGTGGGAGGTTCCAAATCGTACTTGTTCCTCAAAATCTGATTTGCTATCGAGTGAATGGAAGCAGTGTAGTCCGGCTCGATAGACTCATGACCCTTGGTGTCGACGCTGAGAATGGCGTAAACAACATCTCGAGTATCTGAGCAAAGCAGATCCTTAGTCATTCGAAGAAGACTCCAAAGAGATGTGTCGATCTGTTCTGTCCGTAATCTTATCATTCTTTCTGCCAAGCTAAGGGTTGGCGGCTCTGGTTTGACAGGCTGAGCGAGATATCCTACAGGCTTCACTTCCCGGGCACGCTTCACTTCCTCGGCATGTCCACGAACGGTCCAAAAATCTTCCAGGCCACTCCATGGAGCGAATCTCGAACCGCACATCAGCATGATAGTCTTTGCATGCTTTAGCTCCTGTAAGATCCAAAGCCGGGTCCAATATGGACGATTACACAGCCCGACGATGGTCTCCATGATTGTCTTTTCTGGGTATAAGCACAGCTCCGATAGATATGGTCTCAACACCAAGCGCGCTTTGATGTCTTCGTCACCAATGCGTCCCGACTTGAATGTAACCCACTCCGCGTTGCTGATACGGGAGTCTCGTTCCGGACTCGATGGAGCATCTCCACTTTTGATGCGCTGGGGACCGAGTTTGGTCCAGTTGCGACGCGGCATCGCCAACAAGTTCATAGCGTCGTCGCTCCCAAGATCTGGTGGCCCAAGCCATGCAACAACTTGTTCAGCGTTTCCAAATATTTGAGCCATGACCGCGACCTGGTGTCTTCGCTCTTCGTTATCCATCTGATTGATGGAGAGGGCGTCGATCCAGAGCCAACTGGAAAATTGTTGCGGTCGCGACTTTGCGTGCTGCAAGAATCGGTACAGGTTGTACGCGACCAGCGTCGTCTTGTCGTCAACAGTGATTTCTCGCCAGAAGAGTGGATAGCCCCAATGATACGATATAGCCTTGTACTGCGCGCACGCATGTGAGGGATATATGCGAGTCTCACAGCCAATGATGTCGATCGACTCGGGTGAGTAGTCATGGCGGAGTCGGACCAAGCGTATCTCTCCTGCTTTCAGTGATATCTCCTTTGCCCTTTTTCGTTTCTCCACCGTTTCCAGTGGCCATGGTCGTGCTTCTGGTGATCTTTTCTTTGCTTTCGTTGAGTGCTTTGGCGTGACCGCAAGACGCATGTCTTCCTCGTGTGCGAGGCTCGCCAATTGGGAGCTGCTGCGGGCTAAAGCCTGTGCGATGAATTCTCCACAACTATAGGGGGCTTCGAACCCTTGGAAGGCATCAGGAAGCATACACGCACAACTCTGTTGACTGCTGCGCTCCAGTGGGGTAGAGCTGGGGAGCATTTCTCCTATTGTACACAGTCAGCCTGGCGCCGACTAGCTCTGCCGCGTACCCTACGCCTGCGCCGATGGCTTCGTATGCGTCAGGGCGGCGTCACGTGCGGACCATTTGCTGTAAAGTGAGACTGCGTAAATAGCAGGTTTTATGATCAAAGGGAAAGAAAGCTTCGAGCCAGATCGTTTGGAGATCCCAGCTGGTTTAATGTTGTATGATTGCGACATCTGGGGCGTTGAAGAAGGCTGGCGGCATCTCCTCTGCCGTGCGCCGCCCGCCCTGCCGCCTTTCCGCGATGTGGGGCTGGCTTCAGGCCAAGCGACCCGATCCCACCCGTCCTTGGTCTCCGTCTCCATCTCCAGCCTGTCTCTTCCTTAAGGTATTCCCTTCATTATTATTCCCCATTGTTTTCTCTCCAAGCCCAGGATCTTGATGCTACCTCCTACAGTATCTCCTTCTTCGACACGGAAAAAAGCCCGCGGGGTGAATCGCCATGTCTGATCACCGCCCTCAAGCGAGATGTGTTGAGGCGCTTGAACATTCCATCGCCTCATCTACTGTGCTGGCTCGCCTACCAGCTTGTTGACTGACTCGTCTCCCGGCTCGTCAATCTGACCATCCTCGCCGTCTCGAGAGATCGCCACGCCCGCAGGAGCAACACGCATCTACCGCATCTGCCGGATGCATAGACAGTGCATTAGGCGACGCAGGACAACCGACTTTTTAGCCTGATCCCACACGTGGGCGTCGACAAAACTTTCGTCCTTGCTGCAGGATTATCGTGATCTTTCCTGCAACCTCACAATCTCGCTTCATCAAGCCTCGTCACCTGCACATCCGTGAACATGCTGGCCACCGCATACGTGGCCGCGTCTCTGGTCGCATTAGCTGCGGCTGCCGTCGTGCCTCAAAACACCTATGACTTTGTGAGCCTTATCCTTCTCCGCATGCCACCAGCATAACTTCTGATGCATTCCCCAAAATAGATCGTTGTTGGTGGAGGTACAGCTGGTGTTGCCCTGGGTACACGTCTCGGCCAGCACTTGAAGCATTCTTCGGTCCTGATCATTGAGGCCGGACCAGATGGCCGCGACGAGGCCGGCATTTACATCCCTGGCCGAAAAGGTTCCCTTCTTGGAAGCAAGTACGACTGGAACTTCACCACGACTCCTCAGGATGGCGCAGATGGCCGCGTGATTGGTCAGAACCGCGGCCGTGTTCTTGGTGGAAGTTCTGCTCTTAACCTGCTCTCTTGGGATCGCGGTGCATCTGCAGACTACGATGCTTGGGAGGAGCTCGGTAATCCTGGCTGGGATGCCGAATCAATGTTCCCGGCCATGCGATCTGCCGAAGAGTACCACGTCACTGCAGCCAACGGATCTGCGGAACTTGTAGGCTACGGTGCTAAGGGTCCGATCAACTTTCTGCTCAACCGACTGGCCCCACCTCAGCAGGAGTCGTTCTTCCCTGCTATGCAGAACCTTGGCATCGATCAGACCGAAAGCTATCTCGATGGCAACATGGTCGGTTACATGCGCCATACGAGTAACATCCAGCCTTCCAACTACACTCGGTCTTACAGCCCAGCTTATCTTGCCGAGGCTCCCAACAACCTCCACCTCCTGCTCGAAACAGAAGTCGTGAAGGTCAACATCGACGATGCCGCTAAGGCTACCGGAGTCACACTGAAGAATGGCAATGTCATCCGTGCCAGCAAAGAAGTCATCCTCTCCGCCGGTACCATTCAGTCCGCACAGCTGCTCGAGCTCTCTGGTGTTGGCCGCAAGGAAGTCCTGGAAGCTGCTGGGGTGGAGCAGAAGGTTGAGCTGCCTGGTGTGGGCGAGAACCTCCAGGATCATGTCCGCATCGTCAACGCTTACCAGCTCCGCGACAATTACACTACACCTGATATCCTCAGACTGAATCAGACCTACGCTGCCGAGCAGCTTGCGCTGTGGGAGCAAGGAGAGAAAGGGCTCTATGATAGCACCTCCAGCGGGTACGCCTACTTGCAATGGGAGCAAGTTCTCGATAACTCCACATCTCTCATTTCAAAAGCCAATGCGTCGGCCGACAAAACCAACCCTGTCGATCTGAAGAAGCTCGAAAACCTCCAGGACCCTTGCAAAGGCGTCCCGCAACTCGAAGTGCTTTTCTCTGATGGCTACCTCGGCGCCAAAGGTTACCCTGCTACAGACAGCGAGCTCTACGGCTCTTCTTTCTTCGCCCTCATCGGCGTGATCATGCATCCATTCTCCCGCGGCAGCTCGCACATCAACGGTTCTGACTTCAACTCAAAGCCCATTTTCAACCCAAACTACCTCAGCAATCCCTATGATCTCGAGGGCGTCGCTCAAATCGCAAAGTACATGCGCAAGATCGCTTAGACCGAGCCCATGAGCTACATGTGGACGGACGAGTACGAACCCGGGCTCAGCGAAGTCACATCCGACGAAGACTGGATTGCCTACGCCCAGACCAACATGGCCAGTATCTGGCACCCTGTCGGTACGTGCGCTATGCTGCCAAAGGAGGATGGCGGTGTCGTCAGCCCTGAGCTCAAGGTGTACGGTGTTGAAGGTCTGCGTGTGGTGGATGCTAGCATTATGCCCGCGCTTGTCAGCGGCCACATCCAGAGTGGTGTGTATGGTATTGCCGAGAGGGCTGCCCAGCTGATGGCTGAGCAGTGGGCCTAGTCGGCTTTGTCCAGACTCTGGGCTTGTCTTGCATATATATCTTACTCAAGTGTCGAATTTCACGAGTTGAGAATCTGTTCACAGCATCATATTCATCTGCAGTTAGAAACAGAGTGACAATGTCTTCCTGAAGACCCAACCCAACTGATGATGTTATGCAAACTAGACAGGCATACTCGTGATGTGCTATCCTAGCGGTATGTCACATTACCACATGCGCGCAGCTGTGATAGCATTTGATGTGGAGATATCGCAGGCTTCGGAGATCAAGCCCCGCGGCCCTCGGCCTGCGTTTGGCCTGTCCGGACTTCAAACCCCGTCTGCTTCCCTATCTCTGACCATCGACCAGACCGTCTTTACCGTAATAGTCTCAAGCGCAGCCCGAGGATGAAGTTCGTATATCTTGACTGTTCTGATATTTTCCGGGCTTTGTGCAACTTTGACACATGTGCGATCGCCAACATTTCATGTCATCATGTCACCGTTTACCTCACAACACACCCCTGCAATCCTACACCCAAACCGCCTTGCACCGTCAGACCTAAGTGACGGCCTTGCTGCCCGGGTAGCAGCACGGAAGGGGCAGTGGACTCAGTCGACGTCTTGGGTTGCAGATACATACTTGCAAGCAAACATATTGGTAATTCCCTCGCGGTATGCCGACGACTTTCGTGGTCTTTGCGCCGGAAACCCGGTGCCTTGCCCTTTGATCGCTGAATCAGCACATGCTGGAGACTTTTCCAAGCTCAAGTCATACCTTCCGCGAGTCTCAAAGCAAGACCTGGCAGAAGATCTCGACATCCGGACCGACTGCCCTTGGTATAACGTCTACGAAGGGTCGAGGCTCGTTCGCAGCCCTGTCAACGACATAGTGTCGCAGTGGAATGACGACCATGTTGCCTTCATCATTGGCTGCAGTCAGAGCTTCGAATCCGCGCTTATCCGCGCTGGTCTTGAGATCAGGCATCTCTCCCAGGACCGCACGGTGCCAATGTACTATACCAACGTTCCCCTCAATCCTTCTGGGATCTTCTCTGGCTCTAAATACGTCGTATCTATGTGACCTTTCAAACGACATGAAATCGAGTTGGTCCGCAACATCACAAGACGTTATTTACCCACCCATGGCGAGCCCATAGCTTGGGGCTGGGAAGCCTTGGAACAGCTAGGCATTAAAGATGTCGATCAAGTTCAATGGGGCCATGCGCCACAAACACCTGATCAGAGACCTTTGAGCCAGGTCTTTGGAGATGATGACAACGTTCCGGTCTTCTGGGGCTGCGGTGTCACCCCTCAGGCAGCTGTCATGAGTGCCCCTCTGGTGGGGACTATCATGGCACACTATCTAGGAGAGATTTTGGTAATGGATTGTCGTGAGGATGATGTTTTATGAAATGCTTGTCTCATTTAGCCCACTCACACATATTATCCATACCACTTGCTGGTTTCGGGCCTGGCTCAGTAGAGGCCATTGGCGTGGAACCGTCTTTTGAGAGTTTGGACGATGCAAGCAAAAGTACCAGCAAGGCGCGCAAATTTGATTGGTCTCCGCATGATCGTTGCAGACGGTCTCGGAAACCCTGTTGGCAAGCTCACTTGGCGAGTAGTCAGTGACCCGCTCAGGTTAGATTGTTTTCTTGCCGTCAATGAGGAAGTAGTCAAGGTTGCTGCCCTATTACATTCGTTCAAGGCCAAATTGTCCGTCGAACGAAGCGCAGAAGGCTGCTTGTAGTCGTGCTTCTAAATCAAGAGTTCAAAAAGATGTTCACTTCTGGCTCAAAGACACGTTGACAATCATAGGATGCGGTCACTATGTTCAGTGGTGGTAACGCGAGTTTACTCGATAACTCAGGTGCTGGTGTCACGTCGGGTCTGCTTTGTTTGGAAAAGACCTGAGATCTATTGCATCAAATTCTGTCAGCCTTCAAAATCGTTGAGTAAGTACTCAGTGAAGAGGAGTCCGAAGAAATGAGGGTATCTGGGGTTGTTGGTTTCGATCAAGATCAACAAGGATATAACGATATCACCAGACAATCACGTTGCCCTGCACGTCCACGGTTGTTGGTTTTTTTTTTTTTTTTTTTTTTTTTTTTTTTTTTTTCTTATTCTTTTCTGCTTAATATATCCTTCGGGTCCCGCATGACATGCCGCGTCCCATCGCCGCTTCTCGTGAACTCGGCTAGGAAGATAAGCTGAAGGACGGAAGGCACAGCCTGAGGTTGGGTATCGTCCGCGACACTTGTAATTCCTACATAGAACCTTCTGAGATGTTCTATCTTCCGGTAGGCGGTATCAGGAAGGGAAGTATCTAAATCAGAAAGAAGAAGAGCAGAGAAAGGAATCATTACATTGTTGTAGATTTAACACGGCATCTGGAAGACAAGTCTTGGTATTGATAGCGTTACCGATATAGTGTTCTTGGACTCAGAGGAGTTCTTGCTGCAAGACCTTGCAGAGCTTGCTCTTGCTGTATATGGTTGCCGAATAGCGGAGGAAAATAAAGGGTATACATGACAAAAGAAGAGTGAGACACCCTAACAACGTGGTAGCCCACTCGACCCCTAAGCTGTCGTACATGGGATAGCTCGCGAAAGGTAGTACGGCTCCAAAGATGCTTCGTGTTGACGATGAGGCTGCCATTGCAGACGCTGCGAAGATACCGTACGAGTCTGCCAGATAGTTGAGCAATGCTGAGAATATGAGGAGGTCCCCCAAGCCGAACAGGAACCCAGATGAAAAGGGCACAACCCATGGAATCGTTGCTTTGGCAGTCCAACCTAGCCAAATCATTGAGAGAGCCATTAGTGGACCACCTGCACAAGCGAGAGGAAGCCTTCTGCCTCCTTCTCTGCGAGTCCATGCCTTCCCTGCCGCTTGTGAATGCACAAAGCGGCAATCAAAAAGGTAGAAAACGACTTGAGAGAAACAGGCTCCAAGACCTATGGGCAGAAACATAAGTCCAGCGATACCAGGCGACATCCCGTAGATGCCTTTGAAAATGATCGAGTATACTTGAAAGTACATGTAAAACACCGCGTAGATTACGGCAAGGTAGAAACATGTAAGAGCCGCGATTGGTTCCGTCACGAGCATTCGCAGCGGACGAAGCATCACGACTGTCAAGGTGTTCCGCCAGTCAAGACTTGTTCGAGCACCTCTTGACAGACTCTTTCCACGCGAGGTCGTGGTGTGATCTGCAATGCCTTGCACACCTTCTTGTAGAGTCGAATCCACATCCGTTCCGTAGCTTTTAGCTTGACAGCGCGCCTGGACTCTTTGCTTTGAAGTCTCGGGCACGAATACAAGTGGTATCCAGGTCGTCCCAGCTATGATTAATGCAATCCAGAAGACCCAGCGCCAAGAAATTTCCGTCAAGACACCGGAAAGACTAGGCGCGACGAGCGGAGCAACGACCACACTTATCATGAAAGTCGCAACAGCTCTGCCTCTTGTGATAGGATCCGTGAAAAGGTCGGCGATGATCCCTGGTACAATGGCGACTGGCGCGCTGCCTGTTATCCCTGCCATGAGTCGAAATATCAACAAGCATCTCCAATTAGGCGCAAGGCAGCAACCTAGAGTGAAGCCAGTATACGCCAGAAATCCCAGAAACAGCGGCGGACGTCGTCCCCACGATTCTGACAACGGGGCGAATAGCAACGGACCAAAAATATAGCCAGCAAGAAAGAGTGAAATGGGCGTTACGAGGAGAGGATCGTGTTCTGAGGAGGCAATCGCAAAGTCGTTCACGATGTATGGAATCGCGTTCGCCGGTAATGACGAACTCAACGAGCTGTTGGCTACAGTCGCAATGCCAGTGGCTAGGATGAAGAGCTTCCGCTTCTGCCAATAGCGTGTCAGCCGAGAACATCTTCTTTCCTCTGGACATAGCGATTGGACGTGGTTGCTCTCTACTTACAGTAGACCAATCATTGCTACTGGCTGGTTCCGCCATTGCTGATGTGCAGCGTTTCAAGTTGTGAGTGGAGAAGTAAGCCCTCGTGTCAGTCAAAAGGTAGTCGCAGGAAAACGAACAGCTTCAAGAAAAGAATAGCATGAACAAGATTCGTTACGTGGAATCTTAAAAACACGATGTTTTTACCGAGCCTAAACTAGGGAAGAAGCTAGTGGATGTTACTCCATGAGATATACTTGCTCCTTTCCTGAATTCCGAAAACAAGCCCTAGAATTCCGAATTGCTTGACATGGTGTTATCATCGAATACAGAACTGGATGCACCTAGACAGGCAGGAATTGCGGGGTTTCCCATCCTGAGTGCTATAGATGCGAGCTTATCGAATGGCGAGAATGGCTGCTGCTGTACTGTGACCTGAGTAGCGGAATTTGGTGTAAAGTTAACTTAGTCCAGCATACATAGGGCTCAACCTGCGGTTGCGTGGTTAACGTTTCCAATCCAATAGATGGCACAAATCAACGACGGCTGTGATCGGCATTCCCATATAAGCATTCATGGATGTTATACCTTTTTCCATGTGTCGACTGTAAAACAGTTGCCTACATTCATCATTCGTGCGCCGATGCCCTAACGCTGAGTTGGCGAGTCTGGCATCGCTTTAAAGAACCCTATTCGCCGGTCGCAAGCTGTGTAGCATGTGCAGTTGTTGGGAAGCGGAGCGCCGTGTTAGTGGCGTGCAGAGAATATATCGGAGGCCATATATGGGGCCAGTTCTAGTAGGTACAACGTCAATACTGCCATTATCACCGTACAGATCACGGGAGTCACCATGTTCGGATATCGTTGACTTGGCCTTGAGGATGATAGGGCTCTCGAATTTTTGGTGGAATTGGTAGACTGCCAAGCATATAGCGCCACCCGCGCAGCATTCCGAAAATCCGAAATGCATGTTGCACCGCTGATCCCCTGCTCCCATCTTCTTCAGTTGGACTCAACATACCGAAACAACACTCTATCCGAGCGCAATATTCCCCCGTTCATACGCATGCCGCCTCCTAAAGGTCCGAGGATACCTGCGTGTGATGCTTGTCGGCAATCGAAGCTGGCCTGCGATCATGGCAGACCTACTTGTGGTCGCTGCCGAGCCAATGGTAACATTGATGGGTGTGTGTACCGCTCACGCCATTCCGCTCGAAGAACGCAGAAGCTTACTTCCCGCGCCGCACGCGCGTCTGAGAGTCCAGGATCGTGAGCCTTCCAGACTATGTTTCAGCTACCCGTTGAGGATAAGACTGGCTAACTCAGAGCAGAGATACTCCTATTACGCCCGCGTCTTTGGCACATTCTAGGGCCATTTATCCCAATCCAGGATATCTAGGCGCATCGAGTCATGTTGCAATTTTCAACCACTTGTCCCAGGACGAGCCGATCCAGGGAGTAACGACTCTCCCGGGAGAGGCGAACGCAACCCCATTGTATTTGTCGCTGCTTGAATGCGACGGTGAGATGTATGCCACAAAAGTTGCGCAATACATGGGAGATCTTCTTCACTCTTTCCCCATGGACATGCTGAAGGAACTAGTTATCTTCTGGCGTGCCACAGGGGTGAATCTTGCACTAGCGGAACCATTCGTGGATCTATGTCCTCTGGCCCTGGATGAGATTCGCACCACGCATCCTCCGGCTTCTGGTCACCAGTACCTGATCAGTATCAGACAATTTCTTCGGAATTCTAGTCAGCCACTGCGGAGTGCAGCAACCACTACTTTGGAGCAGTATTCCTCTCAACTTCTAGTCCCAAATCCTCGATTGGAGACACTGGGCCTGTTCATGTGTGCGGTGGTCAGAGCAACATCAGAGATTCACACTTTTCCATTACTGTACTCTGATGATGCCCGACGGCAAAAGCTGTTAGCGTTGTCGGTGAAATTGACTGACGCCGCTGTTGAGGCTATATTGTCTCTTGACACGCTCAACGATTTGCAATTGATCTTCCAGTACGAGAACTTTATCTCTTACTCTTATGTTTTTGGTGTCCAATGTAAGTTGACCCTCTCTTGTTTCCGCTACATTGAGCTTTAACACTGATGCAACATCAGCATACCATTCCTATCGCAGGCTAGGAGATGTTGTCACCTCCATAGTAACCCTCGGCTACCACGAAAAACTCAGTTCGACGAATGACGTGGCCCCTTTTCTTCTCAAGATAAGGAAGACCGCTCTCGCTCGTACCTACTCAGCCGACAAGAATTGGGCGATTTTTCTTGGACGTCCGCCCCGTTTGAGCAAATCGTTTTGTAATCTTTCCTCTACCTTTTCCGAATCAACATCGTCAGACATGCATGAACGACATCATGATAATCAAGGTGAAACATTGTGCTGGACTGCAGGCATCGAAATGTCCATCTGGGCGGAGACTCGTTGGACCGCCATGTGCGCCTCGCTCAAAGAGGAGATTTTAGGATTGTTCAATATCCGGAATCGAGAAAATCTCGAGACCAGGATCAGGTACGTTTGTCAGTTCATCATACCAGATTGATGCGATAGACGCCACCACAGGACACTGAACCATCTAACTAACAACTCAGCGATCTCCAACAGCGGGCCAGTCAACAATGGAGCGCCTTACCAGCTGCCTTCCGAATAGAAGGAAGCTTGAAAGAGAGTCTAGAGGGTGCATGGGGCCGAGATTTTCTAGTCAGCACGCGACTAAACTACCTTCATGTTCTGTTCTTACTACGTCTCTTATCCCTTGGATCACCGGCAGAGCCGGATCCAGCCTTTGTGGACATTGCAAGAGAAATCCTCTCCCTAGTCGTGGAAGTTCTTGTCCTACGGAACCAACTCGTTTGCTCGACGGGAACAAGTTTTGAGTGGAAGGTAAGCACCACGACATTATCAATTGTCTTCCAAAGTAGAGACTGATGATTTAGTTGGCGCATTACGGATTGCCGGCAATCGGGATCATCATGATTGCCATGATGAAGAAACGAATGCCCGAAACGCCACAAGACGCTAAAGTTGTGCGTGATCTTGGAGTCGTTGTCACACTTGTCGAGCTTGGCACGATCGTACGGGACTCTGAGCCTAACTATGCCCTGCTATCAAAGGCTACGAACACTATCAAGAAGTTTCTTGACAGACTTTATGTTCGAGACGTGCACGTCGGAGCCGAAGCTACTATTGTGTCCGAGGGGTTTTCACCAATAGACCTTTGGAATATGCAGTCCCAGCTTGAGCCGTGGGATTTCGAGGCCAACTTTTGGGATCGTCTAGCCGAGCACCCGTGTTTGTTTGACACGACCTGATCTTGATTGATAGAAGAAACTTCAACAACTCAGTTTCGTCTGAGAGTGTCAAGCTTCTTTCCCTATAAAGGTAGAGCAGAAATAAGCTTCAATTTGAGAAAAGGACTGACAACTTCTGATTGGACAAGGTTAAAATGAGGTCGTATCAAAGTATAACCTTACGCTGTCAGGTTGTCACTTCACAATTCTAGTAGGAGCATCGTTTTGCCGGAACAGACAAACGATGCAGAAGGACCCACCATACCTCGGCCAATTACCCGTCGGCTAAGACGCGCCAGTCTTCCAGGTTCTGTTTCAAATTTACGTTCTATGTCCTCGAAGGATCATGGGCCCGATTCATGATTCCCGGTCAATCCCTAGGATCAGCCGACGGGTAGTTACGAATGGAATTTGCACGTTCGAACCTTCTATCAAGCGGTTGCGCTCCTAAACTGCAAGCTCGAGAGTCTTTGTTATATCACGATACACGCATGTTGCTGCCACCCAAGACATGGCATCATTACTTTCACTGCCTAATGAGACTCTCATAAATATCTTGATCGCAGCACCGACGACGCGAACGCTTTTGCGTCTTTCCACTGTCAATGGCCGCATGCGCGCCGTCTGGCTGGAGCATTCACAGCACATCATCTTTTCGGCCTACAAGAAAAAGATTCCGCACATTCAGCAGGCCATCAATCTGACATTGGCGGAAATCGAGTGCGCAGAGGTGTCTCCCCCGCTCACCAAGGGTTTTTACCATGCCGCGCACGATTTGACAAGACCGCCCTCGCCACTTGGCCTTTGCTTACCCAGAGTGCTTCGCAACGCTGGCCTTGCTTCGTCTGTTTGCGACGCTGCCGTAAATGACAACACGCTCCAGAAAATGGTCTGGGAAATGCAAGACCCACGAACGGAGATGCTCCGAAGGTATTATCTCATACGCCACACTTTGCTAGCTTACGACCATTTCGAGCTTCGACCCTCACTATTATCCGCGCTCTCAGCATGTACCGAAAAGATGCACGACGCAAATAAGTGGCTTTCATTTTTCCTGGTTGCAGCAGCCTCCATGACACTTCGAATGTCACATGGGCTGCTCGAGAAGAACCCCGATTTTCACGGCTGGGATGCAGACACGCTCGAAACTCCACTGAGGATGACTGACAGGTGGTATGTTGCTCAGAGAGTGTTCACAGCCGCAGAATCCCAACATTACGACAAAGAGATGGACCCGCCGAGTTTCGATGTATCTAGATGGGATGTATGGGATGATCCTGACTGGTCATGACTTTCTCCAGATTACTCATTGTTTCGCTTGATCAAAGCGACAGGGCCATCATACTCATGTCTGCCCTTCACGACATAGTAAACGATAGCAATACCTAGCGTACCAGAGAACATTACGCTAGACCAATTCATTGTCTCAGGAGTGACCGGCGTAGCAGTCGGCCAGAAAGCGAAGAACCAGAGGGGCAAGATAAAACAAACCGCGATGATGTTGATAGGCAGTCCATATCTCCCAAGGGACCATCGCCGCGGTGGAAGAGGAGCTCCATATAGGCGACGCCATATCAGAGTGCCGATGACGACCAAGTAGGAGCTGAGGATTGCAACAGCGCCGAGTGAAGAAATAGATCTCAGAGCCGTGGTGGAGCCTATGTTGATACAGGCAAGCGCAGACACAACCACGAACGAGACCAGGACAGCGCGCACCGGTATGTTCCAGCCCTCTTGCACCTTTTAAGCTTGTTAGTGATGACTGTTATTTTCCAGTGGATTCCAAGAAGGGCAGCATACCTGTGACAGCCACGAAGAGGCCGGAAACCCTCGATCGCGCGCAAATGACCAAAGCTGTCTGCTCGAAGTGGCCACCTCGCTGAAGCAGCATGAGCAAAGCAGAACCACAACGATTGATGCCATGACAGTAGCCGCTGCTTTGCTCTGAGTGACATCGTAGAAGATTTGGATGAACGGCTCTCCGGTCGGAGTTTGCATGATCTCTTGAATATCGCCTGAGGTGAAAGCGAGTGTGATGATAACAAGAAGTCCGAGGAGTGCGTTAGGAGCCACACTCCAAATGATAGCACGGGGCAAGACGAGGCTACTGTCCTCGATTTCCTCGGCTGTGTCACCAAGCGGTCAGTATCCGGAGACTCATTTCGATACTTTCAAACAGCAAAACCTACCCATGTGAATCGAGCAGTCATAACCGATCAAAACGTTCAGTGGAGTCACCATGCCGATTAGCGCGGCAAGGCCCATCGAATCCCAACCACCAAAGTTTTGGTACTCCAGTAGTGCTGTACGAGCAGGTGCTCTAGGGCCCATGACCCAGAGGGGAATGACGATCGCAAAAACGCCGCAGACGTGCAAGCCAAGGAGTATGCCTTCGATGAGCGGAAGCTTCACAGCCAAGAAGGTGTTGAAAAGGATCGCGTTAAAGATGATGGCAATCGTGATCAGGGTGCCATGCCACTGGGCAGGAACGTAGGACTCATCGTTCAAAGCAATTAATCCCTGGATGATACCACTGACCATGAAACAAACTCCAGCAAGATATACTTGCCAGCCGATCGCCGAGAGCCATCCTGAGGTTCTGGGTCAGCTTCTTAGATGGAAATAACCGATTTGGATGGCACTCCTACCGACGAGATAGCTCAAGGGCTTTTGGACTCGCTCGGGCGCGAATTCTGACACCCAATGATATTGTCCGCCTGCCGTGGGCGACCTCCAGTGGAGTTAGCAAGGCGAGATTGAGGTTTGATGTGGCCATGGGTACACTTACATTGACGCCAGCTCAGCGATGCTAGCGTAAACGAACAGCATGCCACAGACATTGACTATGAATCCCCAAAAAAGATTTGCGAAGCCACCGGTCATGAGGGTCAACTTGAAAAGGACTAGCAGCACCTCCCAGCTTGCCATTACTGTGCTTGCAAAGCCCAGCATCGTAACAAATTTGAAGTTCCGCTATGCATTTGGTCAGCCAAAAACCACTGATTGGCCTCTCGACTGCTTTGGTGCCGCACCCGCAGAACCTGCTTCTTTCCCAACATCGTCATATCTCGCTGATCAGCAGTGGTTCCTGGAACGCAAAAGTCAGTCGTTGCCTTTTGGCAGTGGAGTGGGCATCCTAAATTCTAAACAGCCATTGAGACTTTACCTCGATATTTAGCTGGGACTGAGCCATCCACTTGGAACCCCTTGGTATATTCTTGATCCGACGCCATAGCTGCTGCACGCGTATGGTTCTCGACGTCCATTGTGACAGATCGCGCGGAAGGAATAAAGTTAGATGATAAAATATGACCACAGAAACGATGTTGTAACGAAACAAAGCAACCTGCAACAGCGCTGGATGGAAAGAAGCAAGGATCGATCTTACCGGGTACGCTGCTATGTATACGATTTCAATCCCGAGCCAAGGATTCTCCCCTTCGCGTGGAAGGACTTGATAAACGGAAGTTGCAGTAGTCGTGCATTTGCATCGTAGGCTAGACACTCTAGACCTGAAACCGTAGCCGATGGCTTGTCGTTGAACGTAGCATGACTCAAACTCAGGGACCAAAAGGATCTGGTTGCAAAGATCCAGCAAGCCACCATCCTTGGCTGGCAGTTGGCTTACATGCACTACATATGAAGGATCTATTGAAGCGAGATATACATCGCGTGGGCTCACGACAGGGCGGGAGGCGCCGGTGTGGATGACATTGATCTGCAGGTCCGCCGGCACATACTTCAAGCGCTTTTCTTATTTTGCTTCCTTTAAACTCTATCATTTTCAGTCTGAGCATCTCCCTGACACCAAACTTAAGCAACCTTCTAGGTATCGACGGTCACGCTTAGTTGTTTTTATCGATAAGCTGGAAGCGAGAACCTTCAAGCGAGATTGCCCCTCTTTATGTGCCCTTGTACGGAGGAACTTATCCCGAGATGCAGGTGTGCGGCGTCGAAAAACCAAGGCCTATCCGGCAAACGATTCACTACTGCACTCTCTCATAGTACCATTGGAAATAGCCGATACCTGCCCTCAAATCGCCCAGCAACTTCTGCAAGCTACCAGCCGCGCTTTTCACATGCGAACCGATAACGTTAGGTTCCGAACTTGACAGAGGACTTATCATATCCCGCTGATTTTAGAGTCATACTTAATCTTTTGCGGCGCTCACTATCATTAGGGTTTACTTGAGTGCTACTTGGCCTATCCTTTGACCTCCGACATTCGATCAAGGGCTCAAAGTCTGCTGAGTTGGCAGTCAGGGACGTGTTCGCTTGGACTCAATCAGCGTGGTCTCGAGATTGCGGCGCAAGTGGAGGAAGAGGGATGGTCATTTTTGCTGGTCTCGCTTCTTGTTTACACGAGATTGAAGGGCTAAGCTGGTTCGATGTCAGTAGTGATATTTCTACGAACTCATTTCGCTCATGGAATGAAGCTTTGGCTTCGTGTCGCGTCTGCTCGTCACAGTGGTTCTACAATTTTCACAAATTCAGCTTCTACATGCTAGATCCAAGGATACCGACATGACGACTCCCAAAATACCAACCGGCTTCTCTTTACCTTTCGCAACGGTGACCGACGATGACCACACAGCATGGATTGTTATAACAACTCTGTTGGGTATAGTCTATTCAATCTTATTTGGATTGACTAGGGCATTTGTGAGTTGGACAGCGGGCAGCACGTGTCTCCATCTGGACAACATTGCCTTAACAGCTTCTACGGTGAGTTGAGGGCACTAGAAGCGGGTCATGTCTGCAGCATTTGCTTCGAGTTTACATCTGGCTTCGAACTAACAATGTCTGGCCAGTGTCTTGCCTTTGTGCAATGTTCTGTTGTGCTTGTAGCATCTTCCCACGGACTCGGCAAAACATGGACGCAGGTTCCGCAAGAATCGAAGGAGAAAGTTCAGCAGGTCAGTGTTGCATAAAGCACCTTGTCCATGCTGGTTGTCTGATTATATTGTCCAGATGTACTATGCAAGCATTTTGCTCTTTATTACGGCGCTTGGTCTGTCTAAGATCAGCGTTGTGTCTTTCCAAGCACGGTTGATAGCCACGGCCACGCAGAGGCGTGTCTTCAGATACGCAATGCTTTCCATTGCCACATGGACAGTAGCTTCTTTCCTTGCATTGACATTCCAATGCAAAGTCGCGAATCCGTGGCACGTGGTAGGCGAAGAATGCTCTGAACTTGTAAGTATGGGTTCTTTCCCCGTGGTTTACCATGAGCCACGGCTGACTCTCATCTGATAACTAAGGGTCTTCGATGGATCATTATCAGTGTTTTCGACATCATTTTCGAGTTTATGATCACTGGTTTGGCTTGTTTCCTCGTGTGGGAGCTGCATATGACGAGAGCGCGGAAATGGACGGTCGTTTCGGCCTTTTCTTATCGGCTTCTGTCAGTATAACGACTCTCATCATAATATGAAAACGAGGATCTCGCTCACGTTTCCCAGACTTATCATCCCCATCGCTTTTAGACTCTCGACTCATGACCCGAAAGGGCTGACATTGGACCCTACATTCCGCGAGGTTTTGTTCGTCGTCTGGACCCAGGTTGAGATGCACCTTTCTCTCATTCTTGCTACTCTCCCTGTGTTAAGGCCTGTAATCAAGAGCTTCAACACCAGCTATAGCTCTCTCGGCCCAGCTGGATCTTCGGCTGCCCATGAGACATCTGCCAGGACCTACGAATTGTCTACAATGGGGAAAACGTCTTCCCGTGCTACTAGAAGTCAAGCGAAGGGGTGCACTAACAGCAGTGACATTGGATCAACTTTTACTACTGCTGCCTTCGCATCTTCGATCGAACAGAAAGACACATCAAACGAACCTGGACCGGATACAAATAGCATTGAAAGTCATGGCAGCGAACAGATGATCATCCGTGAGCAGATGTCATGGAGGATTGAGCACAACACGGACAGACTTACTGGCGCTTAAACGAAGCACATCATACAAAGATGGCGTTCAAAAGTTGAATCAACATCTGTCAAATGTTCCAAATAATTGTGCTTCAAATTCAGAGCTTGGTCGGGGCATAACGTCTACTCCGCTGCCGACGCAACGCAACTTATTATTGCGAGGCTCGCACCCAGATCACCGTCTTAGGACTCAACAGCCGCGTTTGATGAGCATCATGGAAGCACAAACTGCGCGACACTCAGTCATTCGGTGGATGCATTTAAATTGTACTGGAAGCAGTGGGATGACTGGTGCATTTTAAAGGCCATGTGAAATTACGAGACCTGCACTTGAGGTGATTTATTCAAGTCGGAGGGAAAATGTTTGAATGGCGAGAGCCTCTCATCGCCACTCGCGAACAGATTCGTACCCATGGCGAGATGTGCATTTCCCGTCGACATCTTCGTAACCCACCATTCTTCCACAGTTTTAGTCACGCCAAGGACCCCGTCGGAAGGCGATGCAGCTGAACCTCATCCCAGGGTGCGGTTCGTCCACCGATTGGAACATAGTGGGTGAATTATGACTGCATGAAGCTCTCCTGACCTTAGGCGCAAGTAAGCCTCTGGCCATGGTCGCACCTCTTGGGTATCTCCGCGAAACCCATGAACGTAGAAGCTGCGTGAACCTATTGCAAGATGAAAAAATTCTGGATTGAAAAAGTTGTTCTTAGATTGGAAAAGCATGACCGATATCTGCACTCGAGCCTCTCATACCCTATTCCTGGCAATCGTGACATTCACACTTTGCAGCCCGTGCAGCCTTCTTTGTGAACATTGACTTGGACCGCAGACGCTTGGGGTCAAGGATGTTGATGAGGTCAACGAGACGATGCTGCAATCTTCTCACTCTCTGATCCAATGAACTCACTCGCCGGACCAATACCTGGTCGACATTACCATTGCTGCCAGGCTGAACATCTTTCTTCGCCTTAGCAATGGCAATGACCCCTTCAACAATTGGCCTGAACCATTCACGGAAACTTGATACCCCTCGCGCATGCTTGAAGATTAGCTCAGAGCTGTCTTGGGCCTGTCTCAGCTGTTTGCTTCTTTGTCCAAGGTTTTGAACGGTGCCATCATTGGTAACGTCGACAAGCAACGCAGGGTCACCGTTGATCGTCTCGAAGTCTGTTTCCTTTCTGCATTCGCACCATCTTTTGTGAAACAGCCCATATCCCATGGGACCAAGATCGTGGCCGTCAGCGACAGTCATCAGTTCGCCGATAGCCATCTGGTCGCCTCGCCATAGCATGAAGGGTGTTGGCTCCATCGTCGAGTATGCGTCAGTGCTGAAGTCGAAGGTGACATCGGAGATGGCCTCCGTCAGGTCTTTATCTACTTGCTCTGTCTCGCATTGCAGAAACTGCGCGCGTTGACGGATGACATGCACCCAACTCAAGTACTGTCCTACAGCAAATGCGGTATACATCAGCAAATTCTCTGTCTGTCGCATGTCTTTCATGTAAGAGTGTGCGATGTTGTAGTCGACGATGTTGTAGAGTCGTGACTGAAGATCGTAGGTGGCAAGCAGCAGGGCATCTCGATATTTGGCATAAACTTTTCTCAGCTCCTGTTTGCGCTTGTGTTCGTTGGAAAGGTAGGTCAACCACGATGTGACACCGACGGTAATGAGCGTCCCCACGAGAGTCACTATTGAAAGGATAATGGCCGCGTTGTCTGCCATCGTTGAGGTTGCTGTAGTGGTAGTGGGTGGCTTGGGCGAAGCGAATTATCTTGAAGACAGTCGGCGAGCAGTTGATTACATCGTTTTGTAGTCGCTGGCACCTCCGATGTCGTTTCATGCGAGAGTGGCGAGACATAAATATCTAGAAAACCGGTTGAGCATGCAAATGCTCTCAGGTGAGCGCTTATGCATGTCTTCTTCCACAGTGGAATGACATCTCCGGCGCTCAAAGCTGATGCACTCTTTCTGCAGTTGACGACTTCGACGTTTAGTAAGTTAACTACTCTTGGCTCCAATAACGCTTACATTGACCTCTATTGTCCATAAATTTCCTCTCGCCACGATTGTTTGCCCTGGTAGTCTGCATCACGATACCATCAGGTCGAGCGCGAGGTCTAGACCTGGCATTGATTGTATCTCTCCTGATGTACCTTTTCTCGAGGTGGGCTGACGCGGTGGCGCCACAATGTGTAGGGTGGCGCTCCGGTCCTTTGCATTTTGCTCAGCTAACTCGGCGATTCTGCTGGCCATATTATGTGGCGCTGCGGACTTCAAAGCACTTATGCAGTGAGCATTGCCGTTCGCGGAGGGTCTGCTAATCTAGATGGTTCCGAGTAGTGCAGTGAATCAACCAGTCCTTAGGTATCTGAGGAATGTTGTGACTCTAGGTGACAGAGTTCTGCAAAAAGTGCGACGTCTGTTCCACTTCGGTTCGTATCAAGCAAGAGACATGTGCCTTAGGCGGATAAGCGCATCTAATTACATTATCAGGAACCCGATCCACCATGGAATCTTTGGAGCCCACAAAAGCTTACCAGGTCGCTGGACATTCGAAAACGCAGGGCAGAAGATCAAGACGCCTGTCTAAAGAGAACAACGATGATGCGCTGCTCACAGATCTCGCCGACAAAGAGCCACCAGGAGTAGCGTTGTTTGAGATGGAAACTTTCATCAATGGATTATACCGGAAATGCGACCTCCTCGTGCGCGTAGGATTCGATGTCAGCGAAAAACTGCCCAATAAGGTTGCTGAGAGCAGGAAAGTAGATGTCGGGCAAAGTACGCCTGACAAGGCAAAGAATCCTCTCGAGCGCGCCAGAGCTCGGGCTACAAGGGTAGTTACTCACATTGAACGAGTGCGCCGTCCCCTGGGCTCGGAGATTCGTGACTTCGATATCCAACTCCTGAGACTCATGAGACGATCCTCAGCACTCTCGCCCCTGCTTGGTGCTGGCGTTTCGATGGCCCGTGGTTGTGGTGCTCCGTCCCGGGCTGCCCTAGTGAGAGAGCTTTTGCGGATTACGGTTGAGCAGGGCTTGGAGATTCGTCAACCGGAGAAAGAATAGTCTTCAGAAACAGAGCGAGACTTCAAACTCCCTCAGGAGGTCCAACAGGCTCAGAAGGGCCAGATGGCAAGGGTACCTTACCTTCTGTTTATCTCAAACAATCAGAACCAGCTGTTACCACTGTCTACAAGTTCAAGAAATTGAAAGTCCGAGAATACAACGATGATCAACGAAGGACGGCTCAAGCCATCATCCATGCTATTGACTCTGGCAACGCAAGCAATGACGATTTGATGGAGGGTGCGAGATTGACGTACGAACTCTGCGGGCAAGATCTCTTTACATTGATCACCGGCATTCCTTACCAGAAGAACCGCCAGCCAATTGAGGTACACAAATCAATTGCACGCTTAGCTCACCCACAATAATGGGTGCCAGACAGACAGCAGCCTGGCTTCCTTCCCGGATGGGATGCCATTGCCAGTTACAACTTCGACAACTTCATGTCTATTGCCCTGGAGGAAGAAGGCGTCCGTTCAGCACGTTGGACTATACGAGGAAACGAGCTCGCGGGCGATCCAAACTAGAAAGCCATCCGGTTGGGTCAGGTCTCATGGTTGCAACGAGTGTTGTATCTTCATGGTTACACCCCGCAAAAGCTGTTCTTGACTACCAAAGTGCGCTTTGTTTTCGCCACGCGCCAGTACGAAGGCATCTATCAAGATCAACCGGCAGAGGTCTTCGGTCGATTTGTGGAGTACCTCGAGAACCCAGTGCATGTTTGTCTGTACGTCGATTGTTCGTTCACAGAGCCCTACATGAACAGATTACTCCAGAACGCTATCCAGAAGTGGCCGGCTCGCTACCACTATGCCCTCCTGCAACGACCGAAGGACAGCAAAGGTCGCAATGATGAAAAAGATCAGAAGTCCGCAGAGGAAAAATACATTGACATGGGGGTTCGGCCCATGTGGTTTGACGATTACAGCGAGATCCCCCACATCATCGCGAGATTGGAATGATCGACTGGCAACCAATGGAAACGGGTTTTCTGAGATCCAGAGGTTGAGTTCAAGTTATTAACGTTATGGGGAAGCTGGACTGGTATCAGACTGCGAAACGTCGAAAGGAATTCATCATACCTTATTGTCTTGAACGGAGATAGTCAATCTAGTAACGACCGACCGTATTTTCGTACCATAATGATCGCGTTGGGTTCTATGCAATTTTCTCGGCTGAGACTCGTGTAGTCCGTCGGTCCTATAGGGTGCATGTTTTACCGAAACATATCAATTCAAGCAAATTAGTCCTCACAGAAATTCTGTCTATTCAAACGCTTCAAGCACTTTGAAATCATGGTTTCAGCCAATGCACGTTTATCTCTCATAACTGTTAGGAGGTAATTAATAGACACATGAGTCCGAGTCGATCACTAATCGCTTGTATCGCGATTTGCCCCACCAGCTTTCTTGAACCGAGCGGTTTACTATATACAGCAGCAACAGTGGGTCAATCAGTGATCTTGCTACCTCCTCACAAAAAAGGCCACTTTTGATATCATTGCTGATCCCGTGTTCCTTCCACCTCCCGGCGCCTCTTCACACCTTATATTTTCGCTTTATCTTTCACGTCCTCCATTAGAAGCTCGAAATTCCCAGCGCCAGGCCAAATTCACAATGTCTTCATCTAGCCGACCTTCAACGCGGCGCGACTTCACTCTCGTTACCCACGCTACAAGCTACCCCTTCATTTCTCCGCTGGCACAAGATCTTTCTGGGAAACATGTGCTCATCACTGGCGCCGCTCGGGATGACGGCGTGGGTTTCGCAACTGCCACCGCTTTCGCTCGCGCTGGAGCCTCCGCGATCGCTGTCATTGACCTCCACGGTGTCTCGGATCAACTCGTCGCTCGGCTGAAAGCTGCGGCCGTGGAGGCAGGCCGAACAGAACCTCATGTGATCAGTGGCAGTGTCGATATCTCCCAGTGGGAAAGCGTCGATGCGTTCCGAGGAGATTTTTCAGAGGCGTTCGGACATCGGTTAGATGTTCTCATCAACAATGCAGCACACCAGGAGCCTTACAGCTCTATACTCGATGCAGACCCGGAGGTGTACTGGAAGACTTGGGAGGTCAATGTGCATGGGTTGTTCAACATGACACGGGCGTTTTTACCGATGCAACTTGAGACACGTGCGAAGTGCGAAGGCCTCTGTATCATGATCAATGTATCATCTTCCGGAGCGCTCAGTGTGCGTAAAGGTGGCGCCAGCTATAGGACTTCCAAGCTTGCAGTGCTTCGCTGGACCGAATCCCTGAACCTCGAGCACGGTGATGATGGGCTACTTGCTTTTTGCGTCAACCCTGGAGCGATCAAGACCCACATGACAATTAACGAGCCTGAGGAGTTGCGTAACAAGCTGCCGCATCGACCAGAAATCGCAGGCGACACCATTGCTTGGCTCTCTGCGGAACGGAGAGATTGGCTAGGTGGACGATACATAAGCTGTCCATGGGACATGGAAGAGCTGATAAAGCGGAAAGACGAGATAGTTGAAGGAAATAAACTGAAGCTCAGCATGGATTTCTGAATTTGGCGAGCTTTGAGCCATCATTACCCAATGCTTAAGAGTAAACCAATTTACCACCGGGTTCACCTAACTTAAAGACATTCAGCGTAGCTTTCGACAGCAAAGCACGTTGTGCATATGACATGAGACCGCAGACCTGTCAAGGAGGGCAAATCGCATCACAATCGAGAGTGCGTGCAACAATCCTTCTCTGGACCGCCATCAGGGTAGTATCCAGAGAATGGGTCATCTGGAAGGCCATCTTCCCTGTCGACTAGTAAATTCCAGCCCACTTTGAGAGCAAAACCCCACTTATGAGTGACATCCATGAGATTTTGATCTCCACTGGAGTTTATCGGATGAGGGCAGGGTCTTTCAATGCAATGAGGCACTTGCAAGGAAGGCGCCATGTCAGTGAGCATGAAATTGCTCATCATAGCATAGTTTTCCACTGCTCCAGCCGTCTCGAAGAAACCTATGATTTTGTCGTTCATGGCGAGACGAAGTTGTGGCAAATGGAAAGCCACAACCATTTCCCGAATGAAGTAGTATACCGGTGGCAAGGGTTCCAGAACGAAGACTCTCACGTCATTTTCTTCTTCCAACACATTCCATTCAAGGAAGTGCTCGCAGACCTGGATACCAACAGTGAGGCTACGCCGAAGACCAGGCAGGCATGATCTTAGAGGTAAACATGGTTCCGATGGGTCAAAGGAGTGAAAGCCAGTGATGCGCTTGGGTAGACGCATCTCCAGCAGGGTCAAAGCAATTGCATCTTCGTGGTTCGGCGCTACCAGACGTACCGCAGACGCAATGATATGATCAGAGTCCTTAATCCAAATATCATGGAGACGGCGGTTGACACATGACAAGTGAGATAGTGATTCGATCTGCTGGCCTGACAGGATGTAGATTTCCGTGAGGATTTCTTCCGGCAAGCTCAACAGCCCCGTCATGGTGTCCTTGCCGATATCTCCGGAAGTACCACAGTACACCGCGATACGCCTCCAGTGGTGAGGTCTGTCTGATGCCACCTAGATGCTTCCCTCGTAAAACGATGTTACCACCTTACTGAATTCGCTTTCCAGATTCTAGAAAGTGCGCGGTCCGGACTTTTGACGCCGGAGTCATTGGCGCCGTGTAAGCGGCCACCTGAAACAAGCCGGCGTTTCCTTGCAATATCGAAACTCGTCCCCTACAAATGTTCCGCGAATAGCTCGCCTGGCTATATACGATAGGGCATAGGACGAACACAAGCTTTCGTATCTAGCTTGGCGCTAGGCTTGTTGTCCATAAGACTTGTAGGGCTCTAAGCGGCAGTGATATTGAAGTCATAGTGCGTGACTGAAAACGCATGTTCCTCTGCGGCCTAGAGCGATGGCTCGACGAGGCAGGTCTACGGAGCTGCCTTGTTCTGGACAAGTGATATAGGGCAGCGACGTGGCAATCTTGCTGATTTTTTGTATAAGAACAAGTCGTTGTGGCCGTCTTGGTATGGGAAGTATCATCACTCAACTCTAAGCTTCCTGCTATAGTCACTCATTTGATCTTCATTCCTTCATCATGATTCCTTCGATCTCATCACTCTTCACGGTAGCGCTGGCCGCTACCACGGCTTTTGCAGCTCCGGCGACGCTCACTGAGCGCGCGGATAGCTGCACCTTCAGCGGTTCTTCTGGGGCTGCTGCCGTGGCCAAGTCGAAGACTTCCTGTTCGACGATCACTCTCGACAGCCTGGTCGTTCCCGCTGGCACCACACTTGACCTGACCAAGCTCAAGAAGGGTACGCATGTCGTGTTCAAGGGCACCACGACGTTCGGATACAAGGAGTGGGCAGGCCCCTTGGTCTCGATCTCGGGAGACTCCCTCACCATCGACGGCACCGGTGCCACTCTCAATGGTGACGGTGCCCGTTGGTGGGACACCAAAGGCTCGAATGGAGGCAAGAAAAAGCCAAAGTTCTTCTATGCCCACTCGATGACCAACTCGGTGGTTAAGGGTCTTGTAAGTCTGATCTGTAGCATGGCAGTGCAGGGTGTTAGCTGATACTGACTGCATCAATAAGACCATCAAGAACTCCCCGGTGCAGGTCTTTTCCATCAACGGCGCAACCAACGTCCAGTTCAACGGTATCACTGTCAACAACAAAGACGGCGACTCCAAGGGCGGCCACAACACCGATGCGTTCGACGTGGGAAGCTCTAAGCAAATCACGATCAGTGGTGCCACTGTGTATAACCAGGATGACTGTCTCGCAGTCAACAGCGGCACTGACATCACCTTCACCGGCGGTTACTGCTCAGGTGGCCATGGACTTTCGATCGGCTCCGTTGGCGGTCGCAGCGACAACACAGTCGACACTGTGAAGATCCTCGACTCTCAGATCGTTAACTCGGACAACGGCGTGCGTATTAAGACTGTCTCTGGCGCCACGGGTAAAGTCTCTGGAGTGACTTACAGCAACATCAAGCTCTCAAACGTGAGTACTCCCCCAGCCTTGGCCATTGATCTTCCTTCATCGCAGACCCATGCTGACTTCTCATCCCCAAGATCGCCAAGTACGGCATCGTCATCCAGCAGGACTACGAGAACGGTTCGCCCACCGGCAAGCCGACCGCTGGTGTTCCCATCACCGGCCTGACAGTCAAAGGCGTGACCGGCAGCGTTTCTTCCAAAGCCACCCCGGTTTACATCCTGTGTGCCAAGGGTGCCTGCTCGAACTGGACTTGGTCGGGCAACTCCATCACCGGTGGCCAGAAGAGCGGCAAGTGTTCGAACGTCCCTAGCCCTGCTGCGTGCTAGACGACCGGAGGGCTCGTGAGGCTGCGCTCAGGTGACGGTGGAGAGTGCAACGGGGACAGGGGGCCTGGAAGATGGCTGAAGTTTTTATGGTTTAGTATCCACATATCGCACTGCATTATACGTATCACATCAGCGAGCAAATATCAAGGCTCAAGCCAGTCTCTTCCGACCCCATTGATCTTGCTATCCTGCTTCATTGATCGCAAATGGTGGGTTGAAAGAGTTTCACTCTTTGGCTGCCTGTAGGAGTATGGTTAAGGCTTGCAACCGAAGAGATGAGGCTGGCTGATCATGAAGCGATCGACATCCTGTGTCGGTTTCGTACATGTCTTGATCAGAAATTGCTCGTGTCAAATGCCAGCTCTGGCGAGGAAGGGGAATTCGGTCAGAGGAACAAACAGAAAGACAAGTCGATATCATCTATAATTCATGACTTTCATACCAAACATTCACCATCATCTACCCCTGACAACCCCACCCTCTACCGCAAATCAACCAACATCCCCACCGGCAACTCCAACGCGGCCCTCACCCTCTCCGCACACCTCGCGCACTCCGCACCATCGACAACACGATGATCCGCACTCCAGCTAAGAACCAGCTTCTCCTTCTTAACCAACTGACCATCCGCATCAAAAGCCGGCACGACCTTACTCCTGCCGACGCCCAGAATCGCCACCTGCGGTTCGCTGATAATCGGCGAAACGACGCCGCCACCGACAGAGCCGATGTTGGAGACGGTGAAAGTGGCGCCGGCGAAGTCGCTTGGGGCGAGCTTGCCGTTACGCGCCTTCTCGGATAAGGAACGGAGTTCTCGAGCGATGTCCGTGATGCTGAGGTTCTGCACGTCGCGGATGACCGGGACGAGGAGGCCGGAGGGCGTGTCGACTGCGACGCCGAAGTTGTGCGCGGAACGGTAGGTGAGGGAGGGTTTCTTCGGGTCTGAAGCATCGAGAGCGGAGTTGAGGAGAGGGTGTTGCTGGAGGGCGAGGCTGGTGGCTTTGATGATGAAGGGGAGATGGGTGAGTTTGTCGGAGGCGGGACGTGAGGCATTGAGACTCTTGCGAGTGGCTGTTATTGAGGACATATCTGCCGTGCTGGTGTAGAGGAAGTGGGGTATGCTCAGGGATTTGGTCATGAGTTTGAACATTTGCGTTTGGACGGGAGTGAGAGGGAGTTTCTCGTCTTGTTTTGCCGTGCTGGTTTTGGATGGAGCAGTTGTCGTTGTAGATGTTGATGCTGGCGCTTCGGTCACTGATTCCTGTGTTCTCTGTGCTACGAAGCGATGTACGTCTTCTTTCAGCACCCTGCCGTCTCTGCCAGTGCCTTGGATGGCGGAGATTTCCACGTCCAGCTCCTTGGTCAGATGTCTCACAGCCGGAGTGGCCAATGAGCTGAAGTCGCCCTTCCCATTGCCGTTACGTTCTGATGGTGCGGTGTCTTTCTTCTCTGAGCTTGCATTCTCTTTCTGGGTCTGTTCAGCACTTTCACCGCTCGCTTCCTCGCCACCCAGCTTATCCGCCTGCTCCTCAGCCTCCTCGCCATCCATATCGATATCAACCAAAGGCTTGCCGGTTACAGCCATATCGTCAGGATCGTAGTATAACTTTTTAATCACGCCATCAAAGGGACTCGTGATTTCCACACTGGCCTTGTCCGATTGCACCTCGCACAGCTTGTCGAAGTGCTGGACCCTCGCACCGGGCTGGACGAACCATTGGATCAATTGACATTCCGTAATGCCTTCTCCGATGTCCGCTAAAAGGAATGGCTTGACTACGTCGAGGCGAGAGGAGCGGTGGAAAGGCCGGCGGTGGATTGAAGAGGAAGGGTGGTGGAATGGAGCGCGCCGGGCGAGGAAACGGCCCAGTCTGGGGTTTGAGATGGACATTGTCGTCAGTGTTGAGAGTGTGAGACTGGCAGAGGAAAGAGAAGAAGAGTGAGAAGACAATGGACGACTACATTTTTCTCTTCCCCCGAGCCGAAGAATGCCAGGTCTTGTTTACGCTTTCCATGGGTATTGCGAGAGACATGGGCGTGTGGTCGTAAAGCCGACCGAGGTGAACGGTTGATGGCGGCCTTGCGCTAAAGCCGACGCTCTCTCCTCTTTTCCCCAGCACCAAACCCCGCGACATATGGAGAAGAGGGCGGCGGCGGTTGGAAATGATGGAGGGGATGGCGCCCGCTCGCGACCGATAAAAATCGATAATTTATCTTTGCTTGTGCCGGTGCTGAAGACTGCATCATGTCCGATACAGTTGTGAGGTCGCTCGCAGTAGGTAGGGTTGGAGTCCAATATTGCACCATTGGTCCTTCAAGGGACCAGTTGATGGGTCTATGTGCTCGTGGAAAAAAAAGTTGTCTTACGGATCATCGAGAAGTGGACTGATGAAAATACAAAATGTATTCTGTGAGATTTTTGCACGGCGAGGAAGTAGCCAAGTTCACATATTTACAACGTAAATATCAGAGACTAGGAAACTGAATCGAAAACGGAATAGACAGACTTCCGATCGTACACGTATTGGACCGCAAATAGATTCATCATAACAAATTTTCTGGTGCAGGCCTTGCTTTTGTGATACAAATCCCACCATACCTCCATTCAGTCGCAACTCCCAAACCTTCGCGACCTCTGCGATATCCCTGATCAATTTTCCAGTATTGCGCCGAATCCCAAAGCAAACCCCCAGCCAGCACCACAAACACCAATCATCTCAACGCCCTCAATCCTCCCAAATACTCTTCTTCGCCTGCTCCAACTCGGCCTTCTTCCTCTCCTCCTCCGCCTTAGCGGCATCCCTCCTCTTCTTCTCCTGCACCTTCATAGCCTGATCGTACTTCCTCTCCTCCTCCGTGCGTCTAGGCGCCCTCTGACCCAAACCCGCAGCAATCAGCCTCGCAGCCGTGGCGGTGGTCTTCTCAGGCCGCTTGTCGGACTGCTCGCCGTCGCCGCCGCGTCGTGACGGAGGGGTGCTCCGCCCGCTGCCGCTGGCGTCGTCTATTGAGCCGTTCATGCCGTACGGAGGCAGGGTTTGGTAGGGCGAGTCGAAAGCGGTGGCTTTTGTTTTGGTGGTGGGCGATGCTGGGGTGGGTGGTGGAGGACTGGGGATGTTTCTTGTTGTGAGGGGGATGGTGCTGCCGCTGCTTTGCGCTGACGATGTCGCGGCTTGCTCGGCTTCTGAGCTTGTGGTGGCGGCGGAGGAGGTGTGGTCGCCGTTGCCGTCGTCTTCCCACGATTCCGTTAGGGCCGCAGCAGCAGCCGTTGTGGGATTCGTGAGGATTTTGGGGGCTTGAGCTTCGGGGGTGATGGCCAGCTTGTCGAGCGACGAGGCTAGTGTGTGTGCAGATACGGATGTCATGATTGGATGATTTTCCTTTGATGGATTCTCGCTTCGGTAGAGGAACAGCTAAGGGTAAGATGGGTAAGTGATCACAGGAGAGCTATATTGATGACACGGGCATTCTCGATCTTTTATACTGGTGAAGCTACGATTTGATGCGCAAGCTGTACGCGTGGGGGTGTATTTATAGAGACGGTCTCGACTCGGAGGTGAAACCAGCCTTATGGAGGGTGAAGGGCGAAGTTGGCAAGGATGTTGGATTGCCCTGAGAGATCTTTGGACGAGTTGACGCCTCGGTTGTCAGCTCCGCGTCTGTTGACAAGTTGAGTGTGGGGAAGGAGAGTCTAGAAGAGAAGAAGAGTCCAGCCCTGATGATGAGTGTGGCTTTGTTGCTGGTGCGGTGTTGATCTCGACGTCACTTCAATCCTCTTGATATTGAATTGTCATGCAAATTGAAGGGGAAGATCTGTGAAATTGACGTTGATTTTATACTTATGATATACTCTGACTACGCTTATGCATGTTGTATATTTCCTCCAATCCATTGCAGCCCGGGAATAACTTCACAGATCACCCAAACACACAGATCACAGCAGATCCCGAAGTCGGCGGAGATCCTCTCCAGCCATTGTTATTTCCGAGGCCCAAGACGTCTTGACTTAGCAATACAAATATAATTGAACCACCTTTCACATTGGCATATTGACTTGTCAGTAATTTCTTCTTCGCGAAAGACGCCTTGATTCCAACATGGCATCTATACGCGGTAGTCCAATTTTCACTTCCACCGCACGGGCAACTTCACATCGTTGCTCAACACGATCATTCTCCTCATATAGACGACTACAATCATACGAAGACACAGTACAAAACCTACGCATTGGAAAGCACACCCGTGTCATCTACCAAGGATTCACAGGACGAGTCGCCACCGGAAATGCCAAAGACAGCCTGGAATACGGCACCAACATCGTAGGCGGAGTTACACCCGGCAAAGAAGGTGAACATCTAGGACTTCCCTTGTTGCCAGACTTGAAGAAGGCGAAAGAGCAACTAAAGCCAGATGCTACTGCTGTGTTCGTCGCAGCACCACATTGTGGCAAAGCCATTGAGGATGCCATCGAGGCAGAGATTCCGCTTATTGTTGCCGTTGCTGAGCATATCCCTCTTCATGATATTTTGAGAGTATGCCACCTGCCAAAGCTCATTCTAAAGACTTCTCGCTAACACAACACAGGTATCAAGTATTTTACAAACTCAGTCAAAATCACGACTAGTAGGCGCCAACGCCCCAGGAATCATCGCACCCATAGGCCAATGCCGCATTGGATTCCAACCGCTTCCCACTTTTGCTCCAGGGCATGTCGGGATCGCTGCCAAATCAGGGACACTGTCTTACGAAGCCGTGGCGTCCGTCACGCGCGCAGGTCTCGGTCAAAGTCTCTGTATTGGCATGGGCGGAGACATCGTGGCGGGCACCAATCTTGTGGATTCTCTGAAAGTATTCGAACAGGATCCCGAAACGGAGGGCATCATTCTCATCGGCGAGCTGGGTGGTCGCGCTGAAGTCGATGCCGCAGAGTGGATCAAGGACTACAACAAGAGGACGAAGCACCCAAAGCCAATCGCTGCCATCTTGGGTGGCGTCCACGCTCCTCCGGGCAGGATTATGGGCCACGCCGGAGCCTGGAAGGCAAGAGGCGAGAAGACTGCTACAGAAAAGTTCAAGATCCTGCAAGATGTCGGAGTCACCATGGTCGACCACCCAGAGAACTTCGGCCCAGTGATGAAGAAACTGCTCAGCAAGTCAGGCAGAGACCCCAGTAAGATCATCCAAGATGCCGCAAAACAAAAACGCGGCTACCACACATCCACCAAACGACCTCTCGCAGAAATGCAGCGACGAGCACGAAACGCCGCACAGCAAAAGCGCACCCTCGTACTCCAGCCCGACCAAGCACCTCAAGTACTAGAACCATTCCTCTCGCCCATCGAAAACCTCACAATCACCTCCGATCCCGCGCCAAAGACAGGCTTCTACCTCTCCGTAACCATCGACCGCACCGCTCGCTCACCCGCCCTCGCCACCGCACCAACATCCGACCCAAGCCAACTCCGCCACCGCATCCAACGCTTCCCCTACTCCTACCTCACCGGGCCCACGCAAGAAACACTCCGCGCAGCAATCTCCCACGCACAACTCGACGCCGCACCCCCCACAGCCCTCGCACAAACCTCCGCCCTCCTCTCCGCACTAGCCAAAATGCACACCGAAAAAGAAGCAATCACCCTCGCAGCCGACGCCACCCTCACCCCCTTGGGAAACCTGCAACTGCACGCTCCAACCCTCCACCTTCAATTCGACGACTCGGCCTTCAAATCCGCCCAGCGGCAAAAAGACATCTCCACCCTCCGTCGCACAGCCAGCGAAGATCCCGACGAAGTCGAAGCCGAAGCCGACGGAATCGTGTTCGTTCGCCTAGACCCCTCCAACCCCTCCGCAAGTATCGGCACGCTCGTCAACGGCGCCGGTCTAGCAATGAACACCGTCGACGCGCTGGCGTCCACGCACAACGGCCTAGCGGCCAACTTCCTCGACACAGGCGGCAAAGCGACATCGGCGACTGTGAAAAAATCATTCGAGCTCATCTTGCGAGACGAGCGCGTGAAGGTGATTTTCGTGAACATCTTCGGCGGGCTGACGGATGGGGGCATGATTGCTGAGGGAGTGTTATTGGCGTTCAAGGAGGTGGAGATGAAAGGTGTGCCTGTTGTTGTGAGGATAAGGGGCACGAATGAGGAAGTCGGGCAGAGGATTATTGCGGAGAGTGGGTTGGGGTTGGAGGCGTTTGATGGGTTTGAGGAGGCGGCGGGGAGGGTGGTGGAGATTGCTAGGGAGAGGTCGGGGTGATTGTGAATTGGACATGGGTGGTAGTAGATAAGAAGACAGGGTGTGTAGATCTCAGCTGTTATTAAAGCTCTTGGAAGTGACTAGGTATGAGTATTGGACATCGAGCTAGATGAGTACAGATACAAATAGCAGAGTGTATACTGGACCATGATCATCACACAAAGGCGACGTGTCAACCATTCAGGTAGGAGACATCTCTGTAAAGTGTACATTCCCGACTAGCTCAACACTTACAGGTTACTGCTGACTACCTAGTAAACTGAGAAATAAAGAATCATCGCTTCTATTCTCGTAGACCGTCACGGCCGTGATCGCAATTTCAAAGAAGCCAACCGCATTCGGTGCAAAAGCATATCCTGTTCTCGAAAGGAAGGACGGCGAGCCCTTTGATCTGCTCCGAAACGCCGACGCTTTTTCTCAAACGAAGTAATGGAAAGGCAAGTTCGAAAAAATAATACGAAAGAGAAAGGAAAAAGGAAGAAAAGAGAAACATTAGGCGTCAACAAAAAGAGGTGTACTGTCAACCCACCCATCCCAAGTCCCCAGAATAATACGAAAAAAAGAAAAAAGAAAACTCCCAACAAACCCAGCAATCAAGCCCAACCCTCAAACCTACCCTGACGGCCCCGCGTGATCATTCTGATTCTGACTCTGACCCGGGCGCATCATAGCCTGCATCATCGCATGCGTATCAGTAATCATGCCCTGGACGCGCTGCATGCCATCCTTCTCGAAACGCTGCATGAGCTCCTGCTGCTGCGTCTGGTCGAGACCATTGTTCCAAGCGTTGCCGTCCAGGTCCCAGATTTGCTGCATGTATTGCTCCGTGGCGGGGGCGGTGTCGAAGGGGTTTGCTGCGCCGGCGCCGGCGTTCATGGGGAAGGGGTAGGTGGGTTCGAGGAAGGTGGTTGGGTTGTTGCCGGAGCCGATGAAGGCGGGGAAGGGCTGTTGGTTTGGTTGGGGGATGGGGTATTGCTGTTGTTGCTGTTGCTGGTGGGGTTGCTGGGGTTGGTTTTGCATGTCGGGGTATAAAGGTTGGGCTTGGTCTGGTGCTGCTCCGTAGGGATCTTGTGGCCAGCCGTAGTCGGGCATGAAGTTGGGGAGGTGGTTCCACTGGTTGTTGATATCAAACAGTGGTGCATTTTGTGCGCCGTTAGCGGGGAAGTTGGTGTTGTTGACGTTGTTGTCCATGTTGTTGTAGTATTGCTCTGCGCCAGGCTGAGCTTGGTTATTTTGCTGCATGGCAGGCGGAGTGCGCACATTTGGTGGAGTGGCAGTGCTTTGATAAGGCACCGGCGGCGGCTGTTCCACGCTTCTCCTAGCTTGCTGGTTGACGTAGCCAAATGGTGCTGCATTCTTCTCGGGCGGTGTTGCAACAGAGCTACTAGCCACTGTCGCTGGGCTGGCAACATTTGAGCTTGAACTGTGCCCGGCGTCGTGCATGTGGACGGCAGGAGAGGGTCCATCGGAAGGCGTAGCCGCTGATATTGGGATATCGCCGTCCTTTTCATAGACCTTCAGGATCGCGCCAATGAGATTTTGGTACAGCTGTACGGCCGATGCCACACCAGGCCACCTCTCAGATGCAAGCTGAATCGCCTCCATCGCCACGTTCATGTGCCCTTCCACGGTCTGGCGAGAGTATTTGCGACGAACCTCCACATAGCTCAGCGACCAGAGCATAGTGTTCATCGCCATGAAGATGGCCTGGGTGAAAATCCAAGTGAGATCCACATTCTTCTTGGCAATCTGCTCTCGCTGGTTGTAGATGTTGTATTCGCAAGCTTCGAAGCACTTCAGCGCAGCCTGGAGGGTTGGTCGAGGAACCTGCGGCGAGGGACGGTACAGGAAAGCAAGCATTGTGTTGTATCGGACGATGAACCACCGCTTGTCCATGCCAGAGCCATTGTCTTGATCGGGAGATGAATCTCTCCATGCGACCAACTTGGCATTCATTTGTTGGAACCACGGGTCACTGTCATCCTTTGGCTCAGGTTGCTTGGTACGGTACAATTTCCGCCGAATCTCGAGCTGCAGCAGTCGCATTTTGAAGAAGTGTATCGTAATCCACTTCTTCAAAGTGGGTCTGGCGGCTGGGTCGATGCCTTCTCTGGTGATGTACTTATCCTCACACGTCTCGAACCAGGCGACGTCAAGATGTTCCTGGTCCGTGGCAAGAATTGCAGGACGGCCGAGAGCGTGGGAAAGGCCAAAGTCCATCACGACGATACACCAGAATAGCCTTCTCCGCATGTCAATCTCCAAAGGATCTGCGCGAGCGTCGCCACGACCTCTTGTGATAGTCTTCTCTTCGTGCAGTCCCAGAGCTTGTGCGAGACGAACGGCGATTCCTACCACGTAGTATATTGCCGTCCTCGTCGGTGTGAGAAGGGAGTATTCGGCCATGAGCGCAAAGCATTGGAGTGTACTAAGATCCATCGGTCGCACGCAAGGTTCCAGATACTGCAAGGCCGCCAAGTAGAAGCTGTCCGCCAGACCTGCAAATTGAGTGTCCATCTTCTGCAGGCTGATAGCAATGACCATGCGAGTGACGAAATTCTGGTAAGGCGTTGAAGGCGTGTCCTCGTCGTATACGGCTCGGATGTCATCCTCCAGGGTAGGTTCATGGAGTGCTGGGTACATTGGCTGCACTTTGAGGACGTAGAGCTCGTGCAGGACTTTGGTGAGACCCTTTTGTGGTAAATCGGGTGCCGCGACATTACTGACGACAGGGTATATCTTTGATGTGGGCTTTCCTTGTTCCTCGTCATACAGCTCATTGATCTGTTTTGCGCGCGCGTCCGGTACGATTTCCCTGATGCTCTTTGCGTCTGTGAACTGCTTCGCCAGCTGCATGACCAGTCTCGTAGTCGCAATTCCGCTCGACGGGCCCAGGTATTTGGAGTCCATCGCATCTTGCATGCGCACTGTCGCAGCGCGCATCATGGCTTCTGGGTCCTCCGCTGCCTCTCCACTCTCCTCGCGCTCCAGTTCCTCCTCAAGCTCCCGGACTTTGTGCTGGAGGTAGATGACATAGTTTCGGTTCAAGAATCGGCGCTTGCTGGCGTCCCAGTATTCGCAGGCCGAGTTCGATCTGTCGCAGGGACCGCATTTGGGTAGGGTGGGATCGCATCTTGTCTTGCGCTATGGAGCGATAAGCTTAAGCCGAGACGACAAAGCAGAAGACATGGTGGGAACGTACAGTTCTGCATCTTGTACATGCTGTGAGGGTGTGAGCGACGGAGCCAGCACTGGAGCTGCTCGCATCGTTGGCGCCCTCTTTCCTGAGGCTCGTTCGAGGATTCATGTTGTTATTGTTGGGTTGGATCGGAGTGGCCGTGGCCTTGGATGAGTCCATGTTGGGGCGATTACAGCATGGGTGGCCAGCACGACGGCCTAGATCAGGGCCGAGACAGGGACGTCCGTCAGCTCTGCTGCACGAAAAAAACGGCGTAGGCGCAGTGGCAGAGATTAAGGGCGAAGTGCAGTACAATTAAGCGGCTGAGCAGGTGTCGAGTGCCACAATCGGGCTATGGTGCGCGCAGCCCGCTACCAAACATACGGGAAGTGGGGTTTGGTGGGTGTCACGGTAAGGGATGCTGACGAGGCTTGCTGTTTGCAGGGGATATGGGTGAGGGCATGAGGTATAGTAGTGAGGTGTTGATGGTATAAAACGGGGGAAATATTAACGAAGATGGTGTAAGGAGGTAGTCACAGAACCTGAGAAGTGAAGTGATAGCCCGTTAGTAGTGGCTTCTTCCACCACAGACAGACAGCCAAAATAGCAGCAACAGCAGCAGCAGGAAGCAAGCAAGCAGCTCCTTCGGCCCAGCGAAGCACGTGGTTTGGCGGTTGTGCACTCGGATCGAAGGAGCAATGGAAGGCTTGCAAATGTGGTTGAAGAAGTGAAATATTGTTGTGCGGGTGGTGGCGCTGTCAGGCTGTGGTCTAGGCCGGTCAAGGCTGTTGCTCTTGGGCGGGATGGGGTGAGATGGTCGAATGGATTGAAGGCCTTTAAGCAAATACCTGCCTAATTCATGGGCTGACGGGGCCTTGGTTGAATCAAATCGGCTGGATTGGTTGCAGCAAACCATCAGGGCGCTGGGTATTTGTCGGTTGGAAAGCGGAGTCGCCTTCCACCAATCAGGCGCCACGCAAGCCTCCAGTCGCTTCGTCGCTCTCTCACGCTGGCGATATCGCTTCGGCAGGCCTCACGCGACGGATCCCATCCTTGCCCTCTTCTTGTATTGACGTTGTCGCTAGCCTTGGAGAATATCAGCAGGCTGTACAGGTCAAAGATCAGCGCTGTGAATGTCGGTATAGCGCTGCGGCTGTCATCCAGTACAGTACGGTACAGTGCGGTACAGCCTACGCTGGTATACCTCGGTCGGTCAGTCGACACCCACCAGCCGTGGCAACGACAACAGCAGCAGCAGCAGCAGTGCGTGCTGGCCTTGCACCACCAACCACGCAGCAGGGAGAAAGCAAGCGTCTGGGCCTTCTTCCTCACCTTTTTCCCGATATCATCTTCACCACCCACGCGACATTCACCGTCTTGCCCCATCCACGCCACCACATTGGCTGTGTTCGTCCGCGCACTAGCCAGCCTCCATCTCTTCAGGCACTCGACTATCCCGGCAGCAATCTACACTCTCGCACCCGCCGTTCCACAGGGCTGAGGCTGAGCTGACCACTCGGCGGCAAGGAATACAGGTGCGTGCCACTACCTGCAACCTACCTACCTAGTACCCTTCCCCTAGTATCTGTCCACCGCCCGTTGGCCTAATCGCCATGCTATCCCCGTGGGCCAACTCGCTTGCGCAAGACGTCCTGTCGCTGCAGGCCAATTCCTCAGAACAGCCCGTTCAGCTGAGCTGACTCCCATATCCTGACATTTCGCATCTTGTGTATCACAATTCTTCTTCTCCGGTCTTCTTCTTCTTCTTCTTCTTGCAATCAGCCATTCTCGTCAGCTTACACCGCATCTCACACTAATCATGGTTCGAGTAGACGATATCGATGGTCTGGACCTGATGCCGCTCGAGACGCCCGTCCTCAAGGTCTCCCGGCCGGTGGCAGCCTGTTCGAGATGCAGAACCGCGAAGATCAAATGTGACGGCAAGCTTCCAGTGAGTCGTGGAGATAGATCTGCCTTTTACAGTGTCATGACTCACGACTGACTCTCAACCCTAAGGCTTGCACATCTTGCGAAAAGAACAACCGCGCTGAAGAATGTACGAGCACCAACGATCAATTTGCTAGGGGTAAGGAGCGCAGCTATGTCTCAACGTTGGAGACTCGTATCGACAAACTTCAGGCCAAGCTGGAAGATGTACGACGCAGAAAGCCCTCTGTCATCTCCATGTCGGACGAAGATCTGGCGACTGCAGTTCCGTCGAGGCGTCCCTCCCACGAGCCTAGAGCGCTCGCGGAGCCACCGACTCCCAACACCAGCAGGGCTCAGCGTCGCGAGGAAACGTTTGCCATGGATGAACTCGTTTCAGGCTTCGGCTTCCTCTCCGTCAACGCTACCGCCAGAGATTTCTATGGATTCACTTCAGCAATGTCATATGCTCGTTTGATCTTGTCCGCCTGCACGAAGGACCCACTGCCTCAAGGAACGACTAAGGATCTTCCAGCCCGGCACATCACTGCACAACTTGTAGAGCACTACTTCAACAATTTCTTCCAACTTGTCCCTGTCTTCGACAAAGCAAGCTTCTACAACTCCATCAACAATGTCTACCGTGGCAACCCAGACCTGATCGAGCCCAAAGACCATTGGATGCTCCGGATGGTATTGGCAATCGCAAGTGCCACGCTTTCAGAACGAAGTGGCGATCAGTACTATCTGGAAGGCATTGGTCACGTCTGTGCGGCTTTGGAGCATTCGGAGGAAGTCCTGCACCCCGGATCAATCTCAAGTGTCCAAGCACTGGTCTTGCTTGTAGAATACGCAATGCTGGATCCTCATCACTTCGACTCTTGGAGTCTTATCGGCGCGGCTTCTCGTGCCATGGTCGATCTCGGTCTGCATCAGGACCCGCCCAAAGGTGCTGCCATGTCGAAGCATACGCTGGAAATAAGGCGCAGAGTCTTCTGGTGCATCTACTGCTTTGATCGATCCACTTCGCTGGTCCAGACTCGTGCTTTCTCTTTCTCTGATAACAGCACGAAGGTGAAAGTACCTTTCGCGCGTCAGCAGCCCGCACAATCACAGAATCCGCAGCCTCAAGAAGTCAGAGCGATGGCCTGGATGAAGTCTAATCAACACACTCTGGACCTCATCAATCTGCGCCGCTTGCAGTCCAAATGGTATTTCGACCTCTTCCAATCTGGACGATCTGAATGGGAAGAGCCCTACCCTTACATTTGGGCGATGTGCGATGAGATGAAGACCTGGTTCGAAAACATATCACCGTCAACGCCACCTAACATGCGCGCGTTCTTCGAGCTGGACTTGCTGTACTCATACGTCTACGTGCTTTCGCCCTCGCCTCGAGTGCCTACGATCATACCATTCGCCCAGACCCTGATATTCGAGTACTGTATTCGCTTTGCGACCTTGATGATGCAGCGTACGAACGATGTCAACAGTGCAGCGCCCACGACCTTCTACGATGCCATGAGAGTGTACATGACCGGTCGCCAGTTCCTTGACGTGTTGCAGCAGAACATGGAAGGATTACTGAATGGCGTCAACCCACCTCGACCTGAAGTGAAGGCTAACACAAAACCTCCTCCTGCCCTTCCACAAATCAGTGTTCCGCCTGGCGACACTGTACAGCATTTCAACACTCTCAGGAGTATTACTTGCATCAGGCAGATATCGGAGTGTCTTTCACGCTTCGGCATTCGATGGGGCTACATGAGGTATGAAACAAATGGTTGATTTGAAGAGCACGCGAACTAACTTTCATGTGAACAGTTGGAATCAGCGATACCAAAATGAAACTGCCGACCTGCTTGAAGATCTGACAGGGCGACTCCGCGAATTGGAGGTCAGGGCAGGAACCAGGCGTCCAAGCACATGGCACCAGAGCTCCACCGGATCTATTGGTAGTAACAATGGCGGCAGTCAGTATGGGTCGCCACACAACAGCGCCCAAGGTCCTCTTCTCTACCAATCCCCGCCGCCCATGCAGAACTTTGCGGCTCCACCGGCAAGGCCAGCCTACGGACACGCCGGCTCATCCCAAGAGTATATTACGACTCAATATCAACAACAGCAACCAGCCTTCCCCCAACAGGGCTCAAACATGCCGCAAAGCTACCCAGTACAGCCGCCAGGGTATGCTGCGCCACAACAGTACGGTTTCAGCGATCCATCTGCTTCGATGACGCAGCCAGCCTTCAACACCAATCCGCACTCTCAGTTTGGCCATTGGGGAGGATATGGTGGACCATCGGTGCCGGATACGTTGGATGAGGAGAATGCAGTACCGCCAAATTCCACACCTTAGTATGACATTTCGTTGTGGAAACGTCGCTAAACTTCTTCTTCCTCTAGCAGGCACTATTGGCGCCCGAGCAAACCTTTATTCCGATTATTGACAGCAATGCCGTTGCGGGTTACGGTAGCAATCAGCAACAGGGCACTGGGCGTCGTGGAGGCGGCATCACATTGCCGGACTTCAATCAGCAGGGTCGTCGCCGATCATCCATGCAAGATGCTGCTGACGCGATGATCTGGGAGACCTTTCAATTACCCGGCGCGAACGAGCAAGCCATGCTTCCACCACAGCCGCGACGGAATACTTCTCTTGGGAATCCTCTTCAGCTGATTGACTCCAATCAGACAATTCCTTACCTTGGGAAGGGAAAAGGCCGGGCAAGGGACTTCGAACCAACTCAGCAAGCTCCTGACATGTCGCAAAACTTCGCCCCACAGCAACAGCCAAGTATCGGAGGCTTTGAGCCATTTCATGTTCCAGGCATGGGGTTTGATGGCATGCCTCCTGTAAATCCGCAAGGGCTTCTCGGCGATCTCAACAACTTCGATTTCAACCAAGCTCAAATGGTGTCTTGGCAGCCCGTCAATCCAGACTACTTCCAGTCAGGCACCATGGATCCAAACTCTCAAGAGTTCCAAACTGCGCAATCTCACGCACACCCGCACGGGCATCCACCACCGATGCAACAAGTCCAAATCGGGCCTGCGCCAATATCCCCGCCCCACCCAGGGATCCAAATGCCTCTACAACACCTTCACCAACCCCCGCCAGGCCTTCCACAACAACCACCCCTCCTAGACCAAACCATCACCCCAGACAACACAACACAGCAACAAGTCCAAACCCAAACCCAACAGCCCCTCCCCACCACCATTCAACCCCAACCCGCACCAACAACCACCGACCAACCCCCGCCCACCAACACCTCACAACCCTCCGGCTACCGCTTCCGCCCCGGCATCGGCTTCGTCTGCCTCGTCTGCAACTACTCCATGCGCCAACCGGGGATTCATCCTTTTCAAGGCGGAGACCGCTGGTGCTGGGCGGACGGGCCGGACATGCAGTTGGACGCTTCTGAGGAGGCGAAGAGAAGGGATAGGAGGGGGCCGAAGGGGAAGAGGAAGGTTGTTGTGCGGTTGAGTTATATTTGATGTGGGAAGGGGGGTGTGGGATGGGGCTGGGGTTGAGGTGGGGAATTATTATTCTTTTCTGAGGTTTATTTGAGGGGGTTGGTGGGTGGTTTTGTCTTTGAGGGTTGGGCGGTATTCTTCTTTCACCTAACTTCGCCATGCGTTCGTTTCTGATGCAGAAGGTGTTATTACTCTCACTGTTGCAGATTCCGTTTAGCGGCTTATCTTGCTGTTACAGCCATGATTTTCTAACGCGGTATTCATTGATGTTCATGCAATACTCGAGCGTTGCAAGCGTTTCTATGATTTCTACAGGGTATTCCATGGAAGCTAAAGCTGGCTGCGTAAGGTTTGATCTTGCAACAGCTTGGCGTTCTTTGCCCTTTTCAATGCATTGCCAAATGCTTAACCGCCGTATTGGCCAAATCACGCAGCGAGCGTTCTGTTGCAAAAGCGAGTGCAGTTGGTGGCTCGTCAAAGCTAGTTGGACATGAAACCCCGAGCAAACCTCAAGGAAGAGTTTCTGTCTTCCATCAAACGCATAGATGTAAAGGCTAAGGCTCCCAGCGAGCATTCTATTGCAGAAGAGTGTCATTTTGCGAGTTTTCGAGGCTGAATGGGTAATGGCAGCTCAGCAAGAGGCATGTGGAGGCTTGCGTCTTTCAAACGACTACTTTCATTGATCAGGCTCGTAACCACGTAGGGCTTCTATTCCACTTGTCCCTTGCGAGCGCATCTTTGTGTTGATCAAGGTTAACAGCGCGTGTTGGCTGGAATTCTTCTGACTTTCTCGAGGCTACATTGTTGAAAGCAGCTGAGCAAGGCCCGATTGGTAGAGCAATGGTGGGCTGAGGTCGCTTTGCATGCACGTGGCGTTGCGACTTGCCGTTTCATTGGATTCGCACGCGGCATCACGAGGCGAGCTGATGATGCACGTCAGACTCAGGCATAGGTACATGTATCTTGGCTGTTCATCAGCCTTCTCATGGAAGTCGTCGTCTTTCTCTAACCAGCCGCTTTTTGTCTTCTTCATCAAGCCCCAGACACGACATACGGAGAAGACCGATCAGATGTTTTACCGATAATGTCTCACACGAATCCAGGCCACGAAAGCGAGAGAGATGAGGACGATGATGCCGAAGGATCGAGACAAGGCTGGTCCTGCCAGGAAAGATACGAGCACCTCATAGTGCAAGAAGAAGTACGCCAAGTCATTGGAAACCAATACTTCGGGAACATCACGATCCCCCAAGACGTCGCGAGTCCAGCATCTGGGACTCAATCGTCCGAACCAGACGCGACCAAAAGAGCCCTCGAGAGCCTGATGTTTGATGAAATGGACGTCCGTTACGACAACATAGTAACCGCCCTAGGTTCCACTTGCGATTGGTTGTTCGACCGCGAAGAATACCGCAAATGGCAGGATATGCACATGGTACCTAAACACCATGGATTCCTCTGGATCAAAAGCAAACCTGGTGCTGGCAAATCGACCTTGATGAAGCACGCTTTCCGCCAAGCGGAGAAGAATCGCCAAGACGGCGAGATTGTGATATCTTTCTTCTTCAACGCACGCGGTGGAGTGCTCGGGCGGTCATTGGAAGGAATGTATCGGTCCCTTCTGTATCAGATTTTTGACAAACTCCCTCGCCTTCGATCGACGCTCAGCAAGAGACGCGCGACCTCTGCACTTCGACAAGGCTGGCACCTCCATCTCCTTCGAGATGTATTCCGCGAAGTAGTAAGCAGTCTCGGCTCTGATCGCTTGACTTGCTACGTCGATGCCTTGGACGAATGCCCAGAAGAAGGCGCTCAAGACGAGGTCTCCTTCTTCGAAGAGCTCGGCGAGCTTTCGATGACCAATGGGATACAGTTCTACGTCTGCTATGCATGCCGACATTATCCGCGAATCAGCTTTCAAAAAGGCGAAATCGTTATTCTGGAAGAGTCACCAGGGCATGGAGACGGCATAGCCAAGTATGTCCGAAGACGCCTCAAGATCGGCGACAGAAAGTTGAATCAGAGGGTGGTTGAGGAGATTGAGCGGCGAGCATCAGGACTCTTCCTGTGGGTTGTGCTCGTCATTCACATTTTGAACAAGGAGTGGGATCGTGGCAATGGACACAAGCTACTAGTCCGCCTGCAAGGGGTTCCATCCAGGTTCGGTGAAGTTATCGATGACATTGTGAAAGGAGGTAGATCCTCGAGACACCTTGTGCCCCTATTGCAGTGGGTGGCCTTTGCCAGTAGGCCTCTCAACCGCGAGGAGCTTTACTTCGCCCTTCAGTGCGTAGATGGAGCACAGGTGACGGATGCTCGCTCGACATCGCCATTGTCAACCAAGGACATCGACAAGTTCATACTCGACTCATCCAAGGGCCTAATCGAATTGAGCAAAGGCAGGTTGTCAAGAGTACGGTTCATCCACGAGCTGGTCAGAACGTATTTCCAATACGATGGACGCCTCGCCGACCTTGACCCGGCCCTGCAAACGAACATGGTTGGCAAAAGCCATGATCAACTCAAACGTTGCTGCTTTACATACCTATCGAGCGAGCTTTGCGCTCATATGAAGCTGCCAACTCCGCTCCCAGATGCTGGCTTACGAGAACACAAAGAGCTACGTCAACGCATGATCAACACATACCCGTTCTTGCAGTATGCTGTTGAAAACACTTTATACCATGCAAACGAGGCACACGCTTGTGGAGTCGATCAACATGAGTTTGTTAACTCTCTTGTCCTTGGCCCCTGGAAGAAGCTATACAACGTCCTTGCAAGACACAAGAAACATCAATTTAGCGAGTACGTCTCCACAGCAGACGTTTTTGCAAGACTAGGCGTTACGAAGCTGCTAGAAATCACATTGGAATCAACGGCCGAGCCAAATATCGCCTTTGCATCACAGCATCGCCGTTCTTTTTTTGATTTCAGCGACCGTGCAGATGCACTGGATGGACACCTTATCGGCACCATTGGACCTGCTCACCAGTCGGGATCAGACACCGGCGCTGAAAGAGGCGATGACCAAGACAGTTGCGAGTCCATGACCAACATCATGTCAGAACCAACATACGACTCGACCTTACCCACATCTCTTGACGATATGCACTCTACCCGTGATGGTGCGGACTATGCGGGGAGTCTGTACTCTGTAAACTTCCAATCTACTCTCACATCTCATGAAAAAGACCAACTGGGCAAGGATTTTGCTGATTGTCTCGTCTCAGGGCTTCGTATTCAGCGCAGAGAGCAGATTGAAGCCCTGTTAGATTCCAAATCCAAAATGATCGACCTGCTCAAGACTTTCGCATTCATACGTAGCTCACGAGCTCTGAATGATGGTGAGTTGAGAGCTACCATGTTCGTCCGTACTTCACGCAGGTACGTACACGTATGACCCACTGAACAGATCATCGTCTCATGAGACTCTAGTCGCATCAATCGTTTCTTCGAGCACGAGCTCTCAATATCGTTGCCGATCAGGGCGTTCGAGACAAGTCCTACTCTCGACTTGTCACATCAAAGCACAGGGATCGGTTTCCGTGAAAAGATAGAGCACTGGGACAGAGATGATGAATGCTCACAAACGTCGGACCGCGACACTTGCACGGAAGAGGAGGACGATCAAGAAAACGAGACCATTCCGCTGGCTTCCTCACTCCCGGAATCTCTCACGGAGTTTGAAAGCCACAAAGCCTTTCTCCTTCAGTCTCCAGAGTATAAGTGGCTTTTGTGGCAACTAAGGGTACTGATGACGCTGGGCCACGCAGAAAACACCGCTTCTTTGGTAAGAGAGACACTTCTGAGCGCCATGCCAGACGTGACGCGACTCTCATCCGCTGGGGATATTGAGCTCCAGTTGAATCTTCCCCGGCATCCCAGGCATTTTCTCAAGGAGCAGTTTCCCTCGGCTACAACGCTGCCGCCGCTTGGATCAGTGATCACGATTTGTGGGTCACCCTCTACTCCATGCGCTACGACGTGTCACGAATACATTGTGCAAACCTGGCCCTTGTACGGCGAACAAGCCTTGATGCTGGCAGAGCGCTATGCCGACGAAACATTCATTGAAGACGAATCTGTAATGACAGAAGCATCGCACTCCACATTTCATATTTCTGGAACCCATCTTGAGGTCATCGAGAAGTCCGAGGTTCTGGTCTGGCTTGCAGTTGCTTGTAGATCTGCGTCTTCGCCCGACTCGATCGAATCATGCGAGCCCAAGGTCTCTGGCGAGAACAATGGCGAGATGATCGTATTCTCTTTAAAGTGCCAAAAGTCGACCTTCGATATTCAGCAGAAGTCGAATTGTTGGCGAAGCATGTTTAGAAATCCAGTACTTGCTCTTGGGTATCCGGTGCCATTGAGAGATAACGACGAGACTGGCCTTGAGATGTCTTCCCAGATGCTCGCAACAATGGCTCGTGCCCCATGGGCGACTATCTTCGATGGCAGTCCTGTGCTGAAAGGTTTCAGTACCATGGCGCTGGCGGCGAAAAGAGTTGGAAGCTCGATATTCTGGCATTTCCAGGTCGCAGAAAATGGCGATCGGGTTGCCTACCAAACTGGAAACTACCAGGCTGGAGTTTCAAGTCTTGAAGAAGTTTTCTTTTCTGGGTCTCGCCATTTCGTTGGATGGACGGCGTTTGCAGAACTCTCAGTCGGTGAGTGAACAATCTTAGTCCCACGCGTTTTGGTGGGGACATCACTAACGTGGTGAATTTGTTAGGGAAATGGCGTACGGGAAACGACTATTCCAATTTCGACGATATCTGGCGAAGTAGTAGTGATGCAGTCAAGCCTGGGGTGCGGATGGATCCAGCCATGAGCATATCAGGCGGCAAATATTTGACTGCCAGTGTGCGTATCTCTGTTGGTGTCAAAGACACGCCAGCATTTCTCTCAACAAATACGTATGAAGATTGCATGGACCAAGCACGGCGCTGGAACGTCATCTTTTCAGACACGGCCACGAAGGTACATTGGCTTGCTGATGGGGCCTCGACGATACTTCATTTCTGCAAAGCATACCTGTCACCCGGACGAGAACCAAGACGTGGCTCGGATGACATTCTACGTTACGTTCAAGAAGCAGAGTCAAGTTATTCCTACGGGCCTCAATGGGCTTACGAAGTACTTGTCGAGTCAAAGCTTCGTCGCATCTGCCTTGACATCTCCAACGTCGAATGGAAGGGCAAGAATACCACCGCCTACAACTCGCCTCAAGAAGATCGGCACGAGACGACTTTGGAGCAAACGTTGTCTTGGAATACTTTCCAAGGGCTTGCCGAGAAATACTACCGGTATCTGGAACAACTGTACGACAGAGCTTCAACAATGCGGAGATGTAATGATGTCGACCTGAGTCGGCTGGCTCAGCGATCAGAAGTCATTGGATTTGATTTTGTGGATATACTTGAAGGTGAACGCTGGGTAGATCCAAAGCGTATCAAAGTCGGGGATCCGGCACAAGTGTGGTTGTCGTTGGCAACACGACTGGATTCTATCAATCTGTTTGGCGCTGATTTTGGTGCATTGATTCAGCCACAGGCAGCAGCAGATGAGGGAGGGAAAAGTGGTTGCGGTTTGGCATCCGCAATCACGGAAGGGCGGGACTATCTTGTTGCACCGATGTCAGTGCTCAAAACTGTCGCTGATCGTTGGACAAAACACACTCATAATTCCGTTCAGCTCGCTGAAGGGACATACTGGCAAAATGCTCGTTCCAGCTTTGCCAGATGTCAATGCGAACGCCAAACCCCCTCCTCACGTTGCACTTCACTTGTGCATACCCTGCATGCTAAACCCGCCAAAGCCGCGAAGGATGAGCCTCCCATCAGAAGAGGTCATCCTATCTTTGATGAGTTTGGCGCCGGTGCGATCATTCTGGGCTACGAGCAAACAGTTTTGGTGAAACTGCCCTCACGGTCACAACACTCCAGTCTGTCCGCGATACCCTCAGACAGTGGCTATGGCTCTCTGCATGCGGATCAATCCGCGCTTTCGCCTTCAAGCTCGACGAGTGCGGCTCACAGTGCCGGAGATGACAATCGTCGCAGAGCTTTTTTCACAAGGTGGAAGAACAGATTGCTTGACAAGACAAGATAATGTCTTTCATTGACGGAACGCGTGACTTTGAGAGAAGAACTGGTCCTTTACGATCTCAATAGCCATGGACTGGAACTCCATATGATTTTACTGAAAGAGTTAGATGGTCCGTTGTTCGGCAAGCGTGATGTTTTGTCCTGGTTTCGCGGTACTTCGTATGTTGTCTTAGGATGAAGTTGAGGCATTGAGTACAGGGGAGATTGCAATTGCGTTAAAGACTATTCAACTCGTTCATATGAATCCCCATGAGTACTTATCAGGTATGCCAGTTGCCGGACAGTTGCGGGTGATGTTTGATCATGTGGCGCATTCACAAAGGCTGTGCTCCATCCAGCTCGACTTGTGGATGATACCGAATCTTGCGGCATGAAAGCAGCACAAAGATTACGCAGGTAATTTAACAACTGTCAGAGTCTGTCGCCCACTAAACTCCCGTCCATTTGATCTGGGTATCGGTGCATCTAAGCTCGAATCCGAATCTGAGGCGTGAAACAGCAAAAGTTTATTTATCAGGCCGGCAAAGCTTCTTTGGAACGTTGTTGCTGGCCCCTCTCCTCTTCCTTTGCAGCTTGGAGATTCCCTCCCGGCACATCAGGCATAGGTTCTTGGACCTTGGTAGGTGCATCCGGCATAGCGGGGACACCATTCGCTTCGCGCTGCATAGCCAGAAGCTCGTCTTCCACTTCGTCCTCGTCTTCGTTCGACATCTTCCCGCCAAGCATCTCGTTGATTTCCTGTGCGCATGCGTCAATCTTGTGGTAGCACTGGCAGACAAGGCGCTTGGTAGACTCACATTCTGATATGCCTGAGCTTCCTCGCTCTCGCTCATAATCAACTCAACCTTCTCCAGGCCACCGATTTCCTTGTGAATCTCCTTCAACACAGCAGTACCCTGTTGCAGCCCAAATACGACATCTTTCTGAACCAAAGCGAACTCGACGTCTGATGTCAGTGCTTGTAGCTGCGCCAGCTGCTGATCTGTTTTCGACAAGAGTGACTCCTGGTATTTCTTCCGCCGTAACGCAAGCAATGCCTTCTCTTTATGCCCTTGTCGCAAGCACTCTCGTGCTACTTCGGTCTCGCGATCGGTCACGACTTTGATTCGTTTCTGGTATTGTTGCAGCTTGTCGCGCTGTACTTTCATGTCAAGGATGGCTCTGCGACATGCTCAGCGAAAGCCATGCCTTGAGCGCTGATCGAACCTACTTGTCCTGTGCAGAGATCTTATTTGAGCTGTTGCTGTTACCCATGACGGCAAGCCAAGCGCGATGCTCAGTAGCTTGCGGGAAGCCTTTGAAGTCTGTCGCTTCTAGGGTGTGGTGGTGTACACAATGGTATAAACAACGATGTATTGTTCAAGCGTCGGTGACTGATCGCGCGTCAGGTTATCCTATAGCTGATGTCACTTGAGGTGGCCAGCACGAGGCAGCGAGCCTCGGTTCAATTAAGGTCCCGCGGGCCGTGCCATCGCCGCCTGCCGCTTCCGCGATCGGCAGCGCGGACGGGCAACTTTTTGAAGGTTTGTCCGAATAGAGATGCGACAAGATATTCTTCGTCTCACATTCACACCCTGGATGAATCGATCTTGCCGGAGATAGGTGGAAAAGTCGAGCAGATACAGAGCAGGCGACAACAACGTTGCATGTCATAATCACAAGCTCATTTTAGGACGACATGTCTAAGCCTGGGAGACTGATCGGTGCGCTCGACAACGACGTTAATATTGCCGTTGGCAAGTTCCTGGAAAACGGTGTGCCTGCGGACGTGGACAGTCTGTATACAGCCATTCAGCGCTCAAATTCCAGCATCAAACGCAAGCCGAAGAAAGTCCTACAGCAATCCCTGGAAAGGTGTCTGGACTTTCGTGGCGTACCCGAGGACTCTGGAGACGACTCTGAGGCTGCACTTGAGAAGGAACTTGCTGCAAAGCCTGCCCCCGAAGTCGACGTCATGAACCGTAGCTTGAGGGCAAATCTATCTTCAGGGCCTTCAAGGGCTCCCAGTCCTCCTGCGGACGAAGCGGGCTCGAAGAAACGAAGAGCAGCGAATGGAGAAGCCCTACCTAAACGCCAAAAGACCGAGAAGGTTTCTGTGACGCCACCTGGCGACATTAGCCTCTTTGACATCGGCGGCGTCGAAGATGTACTCCAACAAATGAAGGAATTACTAGTACTTCCTCTTCTCCGACCACGCAAATACATCGAAACCAATGTCAGCGTACCACGAGGTATCCTCTTGCATGGACCTCCAGGCTGTGGCAAAACCGTCATCTCAAGAGCATTCGCCGCTGCAATTGGAGTGCCTTTCATCGAAATTCTCGGACCCTCAATCGTGTCTGGCATGAGTGGTGAATCTGAGAAGGGTGTTAGAGAGCGCTTTGAGGAGGCCAAAAAGCACGCACCCTGTCTCCTCTTCATTGATGAGATCGATGCGATAGCTCCTAAACGCGAGTCCAGCCAAAGCCAGATGGAGAAGAGAATTGTCGCCCAACTCCTGGTATCCATGGACGAGCTTGACCGGGACAAAGAGAGACCAGTCATTGTCCTCGCAGCAACAAACCGTCCCGACTCTCTTGATCCTGCACTGAGACGTGGAGGCCGCTTCGACACTGAGATAAACATCGGTGTCCCCAATGAGAAGGTTCGCGCTTCGATTATGAGAGCACAAACTAGGGGCCTTCTGCTCGCACCGGATGTGGATTTCGGTTCCCTTGCGAAACGTACAGCTGGTTTCGTTGGAGCCGATCTGAAGGATCTTGCAGGAAAGGCAGGCTCCTGGCAAATGGCACAATATCGAGAGGCTCTTGAAAGGCAGGCCGCAGACTTAGAACAAACGATGGATCTAGATGGCGACAAGGAAATCACCCCAACAGCACAGTCTATTATGCGCCTGATCAGTACAGCGAAAAGAAACGACATTCCTGAACCCCCAGGCTTCGAACAGACAGCCATTACGATGGCCGCCTTTAATGCCGTCCTCCCTACCATCATCCCATCAAGCAAGCGAGAAGGGTTCGCAACCATCCCAGACGTCTCCTGGGACGACATCGGCGCTCTTGCCACCGTCCGCGAAGAATTGCAGTTTGCCATCGTCGACCCTATCAAGAACCCCGAGCGCTACTCCGCAATCGGTATCAGTCCACCCACAGGCGTCCTCCTCTGGGGTCCTCCCGGTTGCGGTAAAACACTTCTCGCCAAAGCCGTGGCAGCAGAGAGCAAAGCCAACTTCATCTCTATCAAAGGCCCCGAACTCATCAACAAATACGTCGGAGAGTCCGAAGCCGCAGTGCGCCGCGTCTTCATGCGCGCTCGCTCTAGCATGCCTTGCGTGATTTTCTTCGACGAACTCGACGCCCTGGTTCCACGCCGTGACGATTCCGCTTCGGAAGCCTCCAGCCGCGTCGTCAACATGCTTCTCACCGAGCTGGACGGTCTCGACGCCCGCGCTGGCATCTACGTGATCGGCGCGACGAATCGTCCGGACATCATCGACGACGCCATGATGCGGCCCGGTCGACTCGAAACGCGCCTGTTCGTCGACTTGCCGGGCGCGCAAGAACGTGTGGAGATTCTCAAGGCTTTGATCAGGAACAAGCCGATTCCGACCGAGTTTTGCGAGCTGGCGAAACTCGACGCTTGTCATGGTTACAGTGGTGCGGATCTTGAGAGTCTGATTAGAAAGGCGGGTCAACATGCGCTCAAGAGGCAGGCGAGCAAGGTTGAGAAGGAGGACTTTGAGTTTGCCATGCAGGCTATCAAGGGCAGTGTGTCAAGTATGGAGAAGTATTATAAGCTGCGGGACAAGTTCTCGCGCGGGCTGTAGATTCGAGGTGGCGTAATTTAGAAGATTATTATCTTGTGGTAGATAGATTCCTCGAAGACGACATTGCTGTGAATTTGTGCACATTCGTTGATCTGAGATCTATCAGTACACTCACGACGTGCCTTGGGCTAATGTTAAATGCATGCATTCGCCATATGTTCAACGCAAAAAATAACCACCTCTGACCAACTTCACACTGCCGACCCAGAATTCGGCAAACCCAATCCATAACACACGCCAAGGACCAAAAAGCAAAATTATAGTGAACGATGCTGGTTAGCCAGCACCGGAAGACTTGGATGATAGTAAGAGATGTCATGAACACATGAGCTCTCCCCAACAGGGAATCGAACCCTGGTCTCCCGCGGCTCGTCGGTGTGAATGACAAGCGGAAATCATAGCCACTAGACCATTGAGGATTTGGAACGTGAAGGAACGTCCAATGGTTGTGAGGACCATGTGGAGCTGGCTGGCTGGTTGGTTTATGAAGCAACTACTTTGGTGCGATGCTTGGAGACGCCCCGTTGGCGGCGAAGTTCCATGTTGGTGAAGTACAAAAGATCCTGGGAGAGGTGATTATTCGATCGTCACACGGTTGCGACAGCAATGCATATTGTTCTTGGCACAAAAACCGACACTTCGCAAAGCACCTCTGCATGGATTGTCCACGCTGATGTATTGCGTTTGTTGTGCCTTGGTCTGGTTTCCGTGCGCAAAGCCTGCCACGGCTGACTCGCTGTCCCGCGAGCGGTCTGGAGTGGGTTCGATTGGCTGCACCCATCGGAGGCCTTTGAGTGATCCAATCCCCAAGCAACGACCGGTATTTCGACAGAGCGACTTGATGCGTTTGTGGCAATCCAGGTATTAAAGGGGATGCGGTCTCATGGTGAAGTATGACCACGATAGTATCTTACAATCCACAAGAGGGAGTGTCCAAGAGATCAGAGAGCCAGCGGTACGGGTATCCGCAGGCATGATGAAAGACTTTATCGGGCCAGAGTTCCAAACTTGAGACCGTGAGTCCATGTAGGGCCCACGACTTCAGAATGCTTGAAGGCAGCCGGACTTCTCACCGGAACCACCAGTTCACGCTGCAGTTCATGTCTGTCCCAATTCCCTTGATGCTGTGCCACCAACCTTTGGGTATAAACAAGGCATCTCCTGGGTCCAGCTCAGCCTGCCACGCACCCGGCATCCTACCTTCACCTTCACCCCAGACCTCCTCTTCGAGTGCCTCCTTTTCTTTCCCCTGCATCATCTCCTCTCCTCTCATTGTGGCACTCGCATTGCCGCCAATCTGCTCTTGGACCTTAGAAAAGACCGCATTTCCTTTGCGCGGCTCGTAGAGTCTCACAATCTTGCGACCAGCCAGCTGGACGAATAAATTCGGATTAGGATCCCTGTGTAACGGCGTGTAAGTCGGAGCCCTTCCCAGCCAAAGACTGCTGTCGTAGACGTCGCCTTTGCCGGCTTTCAAGACGATGTCTGGTGTAGGAACTTCGGATTGCATCTTGGCCGGGAAGTCGCTGAGAGGAGCTTGCGCGAGATACATCTTCACGTTCGGTTGGTCGGAGGCACTGGGAAGAGACAAGTCAGACGGTCGGGTTCCTTTGGGGCGGGATGCGGCCTGTGATGCGGCGTATGTACTATCCAGCCAGATGGAATCGCAAGTGGAGACGAACTTGAGGAAGAAACCCAGAGATTGCTCAATGCGGTGGAATTGGCCGTCATGTGTGACTTCGATGGGTACACTTTGTCGACCGTACAATGAGAGGTATATAGCCGAATTGTGTTCGCTGATGTTGGCGAAGTGGGTCACACCTTTGTGTTTCCTGAACCATTTTGTTATCGCAGGCATGTGTTTTTGAGAGCGCTTCGGAAGAAGAGCAGGCATTGCAGGCTCGAATGCATTCTCGCGGAAGGTTTCTAGGGAAGTGTCTGGGAGACTGGGAACCGGACGTGCTGTGGAGGTGGCCGTGGCGTAGTGGCTAACTTGCCGCCGAAGAGGGCGCCATGCTTGTTGTGCGAGCATTTGCTGAGGTAAAGAAGAATGAGTCTATTCATGCAAGAAGGCAAGGGAAAAGAGGCAGCGGGCGATTTCATATCATGATCTGTGTATTGACGGCATGCGTACATGTAAGTCAGGCAGCGTTGCTGGTGTCGGTTTAGAGGGTACTTGCAGCGAGGTAGAGTGCCATACACGAGTGCCGTACACGCGGGGAACACGTGCCCTACGTCATGCCAGTGAGAAGATCGGACCTGGTTCTCCTAAAACTAATAGACTTTATATTTAATATAAACTGATTGGTCCCTCATCCTCACGGTTTTATAGTGTAGCGGTTAGCACTTCGGATTCTGATCTACCAGTCTTCCGGCAACCCCGGTTCGATTCCGGGTAAGACCTGTCGTTTTGCTCTGTACAATACATTCTAGTATCCACCAACCTTTTTTGGCCAGAGGTGACTAGATGTGAGTTAAAATATAGGCTCTAGCATGCTAATATCATGATACATGTAGGCACTGATCAACAAGCATCCCGAAGACTGCATAAACAGGAGTACATGCATCCAATGTGATGACGAGGAACGTGCTGTGTCAGCGTCCGCCTCGCAATACCTCGCGTTTGGCTTCGGGTTCACTTGCGCTGGGCTCGCGTTCGGATCGATCGCTAACTTTAATAATCAACTCCTTCCATTGGCCACTTTGTCCTGAAACATCAATAATGATGTATACTGTCGACAACACAGACGGTAAAAGAAGTGGACTTGGGGCATGAAAGGCAGTGCGACGGCAGGCTGCAATGGGTTATAAGATGGTTGACTCTCCAGTGTTGAAAGCCTCAAGAACACTCTCTATCATACCAGACTTTTGCGACAGAGCAAGAGGAATTACCTGCTTCGTTTGACAATAACAGAGACGACTTCACAATCATGAAGAACTTCATCTTGCTGTCGACCGCGATTGCGGGCATCGTTTCCGCCCAGGAGCAATCTCAGCCGGGCGAATGGCATCCTGCTCTTGACAGCGATGGTTTGTCGAACAACTTCGATCGAACGTCGAAACATTCAACTGACATATCGTAGCGCGCGGTCCCTGTCCCATGATGAACACGTTGGCAAACCACGGCTTCCTGCACCGCGACGGCTTGAACCTGACGAAAGAGCACGTCCAAACCGCATTGCAAGATGGACTCAACTTCGATCTCTCGCTCTCCGAGACGATGTTCGAGATGGCTCTCCCAGCAAACCCAGACCCGAACGCAACATGGTTCACCCTGTAATACTCCCGTACAACATTCCTATAAACAATCAACAGACTAACATCTCATACCACCAGCGACCAACTCAACCGCCACAACGTCCTCGAGCACGACGCCAGCCTCAGCCGCATGGACGCCTACTACGGCAACAACCACCTCTTCAACCCGTCGGTGTTCGCATCTTCGAAGAAGTTCTGGACTGCCAGCAAGCTCACGTCCCAAATGCTCGCGGACAGCAAGCTGGCGCGCCAGATCGACTCGCGCGCCTTCAACCCGACGTACACCTTCACCAGCACGATGGAGCAGTTCAGTCTGGGCGAGTTGGCGGCGCCGATTATCGCGTTTGGAAACTCATCGGAGGGCACGGCGGATAGGGCGTTTGTTGAGTATTTCTTTGGTGAGTCTAGCCTTTTCAAAGATTGGTTTGGTGTTATCTGGCTAACGACAATCGATCGAAAACAGAGAACGAACGTCTTCCCTTCGAGCTTGGATGGAACAAGAAAGACGAGAAGGTCACTTTGCAGGATATTCTTCATGCTGTCGAGCATATCCGCAATGCGACTGATCTTATCACCCCAGACGTTGAGTCGCAGGAGGGCGCTCAGAACTCTACCCACGGTACCCGCAGCTTGCACTTTGGCCTTTGACGTTGGCTCGGTTAACCCAACCCTAACCCTAAGAGGAGGAAATTGAGAATCTGGGACGAGGCGGTGGTCAGAGATTGGCGAGAGGATCCAGAATGAAAAAGCACGTTTCTAAACAAACAATAAGGATGCGACCTAGAAGTGGCTCTGTAAACTGCAAGGTGGGAGAGGGAGATCGAGATTAATAATATACAATACTTTAGCAATGGGGAAATGGCTTTCCAGCAATTCATGCATCCGTTTCGCATTCTGCCAGATGCTGATTTGGGACGAGATCCTGGTCGATGAGATCCAGTGCTCTTGGTGGAAGATGGCGTGGCGCCCGTAGAGAATCCATGTATCCTTTCTAGCCTGTATGGCGGTGGAACTCGACCCGTTGACGCCTCAGAATATCCACTGCCCACGCTTAGATAGCAAGCGACAGCATAAGATAAGTGTTCAAAGACAGCTCGGTTGCAAGATCCAAGAATGCTCATGACTGTCCATCCTCGCCCGTCTTCTTTCTCCGCCAGTCATCCAACGCCTGCTCAAACCCCTGCGACTCAACCTCACACCTCTCACCAATCAAACCCCACGTCCGACTCCTCACAATGCTCTCCACCATCCTCTCGTTCCGTATCAGCGAAGCCAGCGCCTCAGTCCTAGCCTCTCGCGGGAAGTACCTCGCGCTGTAAGGATCCAGCCTCTCATTTATCACCCGCTCTCTCGCCCGTGTATCTTCCACCTGCCTCAGGACATGATCTGGGTCGTCGGGATCGGGCGAAGTCGCAACGCCGGCGCAATAGTTCAAGACATCGCTTCGACTTTGCCAGGAAGGGAAGAGGACTTGGTCTTTGAATGAGTCGCAGGCTTTGGCGTCGATGGGTCTTCGGCCTATGGGTCGCGATTGGCGTTCCTGAGTCGATAAGGGATCGAAGGGCTTTGCGCCTGGTGTGACGAGGGCGTTGAGGTTTTGGTTGATGGTATCGTCGACTGCTGTGCGCGAGACGCGGAGGAAGTCTAGTGTTCTTGAGTATGAGCGTGAGTCGTGAGCTGCGTCTGAGTGAATATTTGAAGCATACCTCTGAGTGCTGTTTGGTTAAAACAAAATCGAGGTGTGAGACTCGGTTGTTCGGGCGTTCGAGACATGATGAGGCGACGAGGTGGTGCAGGACGAGGGGAGGGGTCCTGCGGAGGGGGAGGAGAGTCTTGTCTCCAGAAGAAGCCCGCCAGTATGATGTTATGTTATTATATCAAGAGTGGTAAAAAGTAGACGTTGGTTCATGCGAGTATATCAAGATGGGACGAGTTTCAAGATGCAGTCGCTTCAAGCTCTCCAGTCCAGCTGAGAGGCTTCGGAGTTCGCTTCGAGAATCGCCGACGTCATGTCAATTCATCAATTCCATCTTCACGCGCGCTGCCGCCTCGGACGCGACGCGAACTTCCACTTAGCTCTCTCTGATGCCTGCGGATAATCCAATATCACTACCACCACCTCTCTTTACATGAATCTCGCATTCCTCAGGTTATGATCGTTTGCTCTCGTCGAAGCATATACGCACATGTTCACAGTGCAATACGAAACACCGCAATCAAACCATCGCTTCGGAGCTCGCGGGCGTTATCCGCGCATTTGATCGACACGCAAACGATCCAACAATATCACATCCGGCAACATAAAGGAAGAATGGCTCCCAAACAGGTTACTCTGGGGTATGTGAAGACACAGCAGACTCTTGGGTACGGAGACCTGGATCTGCTAGATTAGGTGGAAGTAATCGGCGTGGCTAACGTATTTCACAGCAAGTTCTTCGGCAATCCTGGTGGTCAGCAACCCGTGGCGCAGCAATCACGATTGAAGTTCTCCAAATCTGAGCCCAAGAAAGAGCAAAGTGCCGAGAAGGAAGCCGTGCCTGGAGCGAGCAAGACGGCCGAAGCAGACGAGGCGAATGGCAATGTCAAATATGAGGATGTCAAGATGGAGGATGAGCATCCAGTGAAGAAAGAGGAAGACACCAGCGATATGGAGGAGGACGATGTGAAACCTGCAAGTCCCTCGAAGAAACGAGCCGCGACAACTTCAGGGGATGAAGAGGAGGCAACTGCAAGCGATGCTGACGAGCCACCGCCTAAGAAACAGCGCCAAAAGCCTGCCACGAATGGAAAGACGAAAAAAGGTGTCGCCCACAAGAAAACTCCTGCCAAGACAGCCGTGAAGACCGAAATCATTGAATACGAGGAAGATGAAGAGGAGGTACGACCAGCAAAACGGGCGAAGGCTGCGCCTAAGCCATCAAGCCCAAAGCGAAAGTCGCCAGCTCGGAAATCCGCAGGTAGCGAACAAGAGAACGAGGAGCCAACCAAACAGAAAAGCCGTCGATCGGCGTCACCGAAGGCGAAGGGAGCCAAGGCCAAAGCTCAGAATGCCTCGAAAACTGCCGACGTCGACGGTGAAGGTGAAACGGAGAAAGCAAGCGAAAGTGAACCAGCATCAGAAGCGGAATCAGAGGAAGAGGAGGAGAAGCCTGAAGCCGCAGCGAAAGCGAGGGAGAAGATCCAGAGCACGCTCAAGGCGACCGGCAAAGAGGCATACCCAGACTGGAAAGCTGGCGAGCCAGTCCCATACGCTGCTTTGTGCACGACCTTCTCCAAGATCGAGCTCACTACCAAGCGTCTGGAGATCATGGCCCATTGCTCTGCTTTCTTGCGTCAGGTCGCTCGCCTTACACCAGACGACCTTCAACCGACTGTCCTGCTTATGATCGGCAAGCTTGCTGCGGACTACGCGGGCATCGAGCTTGGTATCGGCGAGTCTCTCATCATGAAAGCTATTGGGGAGACAACTGGCCGCAACCTCAAGATCATCAAGGAAGATCAGCAGAAGATTGGAGACCTTGGTCTTGTCGCGGCCAAGAGCAGACAGAACCAACCGACGATGTTCAAGCCAAAAGCTCTGACTGTCCGCGGAGTACATGACGGTCTGATGAAGATTGCCACAGTCGAGGGCTCTGGAGCGCAAGGCAGGAAAGTCGACGGCATCAAGAAGCTTCTTTCAGCTGCCGACACGAATCTTGCAAAGGGTCAGTCAGTCGATATCAACAAAGATAAGGGCGGACCTAGTGAAGCCAAGTTCATCATTCGTGCGCTCGAAGGCAAGATGCGATTGGGCCTTGCGGACAAGACCGTCCAGGTTTCGCTTGCACACGCCATGACTTTTCACGCAGCCTCGCAGGACGGGGACAAGGTACCATCCGAGACCGAGCTCAAGAAAGGCGAGGACGTGTTCAAGGCGGTTTACAATGAACTCCCCGCCTACGAGGTCATTGTACCAGCGTTACTAAAGGGCGGTATCTGGAAGTTGAGGGAGACGTGCAGACTGCAGCCTGGCGTGCCGCTCAAGCCTATGTTGGCCAAACCGACCAAATCAATCAGTGAAGTTTTGGATCGATTCGAAGGCAAGGACTTCACATGCGAGTACAAGTACGACGGAGAACGTGCGCAGATCCATTTCGTTGCGCACGACGCCGATCAGGAGTTTGCCGCGACCGTTGCTCCTGCAGCTGGTAAGAGTGACAGAGGCATTTCCAACATATTCTCTCGCAACAGCGAGGACTTGAGCAAGAAGTACCCCGACATTCTCAGTAAATTGCCCACCTGGGTGAAGAAGGGTACGAAGAGCTTTGTGCTCGACTGCGAGACCGTGGCATGGGACGTTGAGAAGAAGACGGTCCTGCCTTTCCAGCAACTCATGACCCGCAAGAAGAAGGACGTCAAGATCGAGGATGTCAAAGTCAAGGTTTGCGTCTTCGCATTCGACCTTCTCTACCTCAACGGCGAAGCCCTGGTCAACAAACCCTTCCGTGAGCGCCGCGAACACATGTACGCAGCATTTGAAGAGGTCGAAGGCGAATTCATCTTTGCCAAATTCGGCAACACGCGCGAGATCGAAGAAATCCAGACTCTACTCGAAGACTCCGTCAAAGCCTCATGCGAAGGTCTCATGGTGAAGATGTTGGACGGCGTGGAATCACACTACGAGCCATCCCGACGATCGCAGAACTGGCTGAAGGTGAAGAAAGATTACCTCGCGGGCGCCGGTGACTCACTGGATCTCGTCGTCCTCGGCGCTTACTACGGCAAAGGAAAGCGAACCTCCGTCTACGGTGCTTTCCACCTTGCGTGCTACAATCCCAACTCAGAGATGTACGAAACAGTGTGCAACATCGGCACCGGATTCTCCGAAGCCCTCTTATCCGAATTGCACGACACTCTTTCGCCGCTTGTCATCGACCGCCCGAAGCCCTTCTACGACCACTCTTCCGGCAAGAACGACCAGCCTGACGTCTGGTTCGAGCCGAAGTTCGTCTGGGAAGTCAAGACCGCAGACTTGACGCTGAGTCCGAGGTATCGCGCCGCAGCGAGCGAAGTGGGCGATGGCACGCACAAGGGTGTGAGTTTGCGTTTCCCGCGCTTCATCCAGGTGAGAGAGGATAAGAAGCCGGATGATGCGACTACTAGTAGGCAGGTGGCGGAGATGTACCGCAAGCAGGAGAGTGTGACGAAGAACAAGGGACCTTCGGTGGATGATGATTTCGAGTATTGATTTGTTCGATGGTCTTGCGGGGATGGTGAGATGAGCATAGGTATATATGTTCAAGTCGGAGAACACGTGAAATGAGAATAGCAACCCAGTATGAACCTCTCTGATATTTGACCAAACCCACTTCTTAGTCATTGACCACTGGCCCTTTTTGCTTCATATCCAGTAATGCCAAAGCCAACCATACATGTAGGACGTCGGCAATCTAGTGCATTTCCGCATACTACTATCCGGACTAACAAGAGTGCGACTTTTCCGTACTGCAAGCAAGCAGGATATCTCCATTTGCCGAGATCCAGCAGCCGACAAATGCCGCCCTCGCATCCCAACCTCGCTTGATGTGCTTGTCCTTCCTTCACACAATCGACCGGGTTGCCTAAACCGGATGACAGATGTCATCACCCTTGACTTTGAGGAAATGCATGTGGATTGCAAAGTTGATTCTGACGACTTGCTGCAGTCGAAGTGAAGGTATTTGGCAATTCCCGCCGAACGATCCAAATCCTTCGTCAACGTACTCGAATGCCACTCCACGCCCTCTCTAAACATAATCTACCGTATCGGCAGGGAGTTCAGTCATGACCACCGGGCAAACAATAGTCCATTCTGCATCCGGTTCTGTTGCCCGAATGCCCGAGGACTATTGATTGTTCTGCTTGGCACTCACTACACGCCGCCCTACCCGATAGCATGCCGCAACTCTAAGACTTCGACCGCATTTGGTGGCTGAAGCCACCAGCCTTGTAGGGCCAGCTACCTCGACTTCACTTGACCGTGCGATGAAAACCGATGAACGTTGTCGCATCAGGGACTTGAACAGTATACCAGAGATGTTTCTAAAAGTTGGCCCTTTGCTTTTCTACCCACACTGCTGAGACATCTGGAGATCTCCCCGGCCTAAAGTCATACCGCTAAGACGTGCTTCTTTCCTGTATCAAGAACTCCCAAGACTCAGCTTGTCCCAAATCTACATCTCCACATCCGTACGGCGGCCTCCGATTACTCTCTGATTTGCCCAGACTCCGGCTAGTCAAGACAGAAAATCTCAACCGACCCTCTAGTTGCACCTCTCAACCAGGACCACAGCCGTGCCCTCGGCCAACGTCCGACTTCAAACCCGTACCAAGGCCTTGGACATCAACGCCCCAAGACCGTTGCTATACTCGGCGCTCCACCCCCAGGTACCCCCCTCGCTCCCCAGGCTCTACACGGTGGGGTCTGGGGCACCGAATCTGGAGAGCCCGCGTTGGGCGAGCATGTCCTGTGGGGTCCCACGAGTCTTGGAGGGCGGAGTCTGGGGGCGCGAATATGGGGGGTAGGGGATCGAAGACGGCTGGTGCGGAGTCGTTGCGTCTTGGAGAAGTGGATTTCCTCGAGATGAGGTGAAGATTTGCACGTGAATGCATGGGAAAAGCGATATCGTCGGTGGGTTCATTGGTTCGTGGTCGCGAGCGTCCCCGGCATGGCATTTCTGGATGTATCAGGTCCACATATCTCCAGATATGAATCGTGTCGACGTGCATGTTGGTGCTGGGGTACTGCTTCGCTGGTCCAGGTATAAAGGTCAGTTTGTCGCGATTGACAGGTCGAGCTTCGACAGGCAGCGCAAGGATCATTCGTCTTGATCACCTCCTCATCTTTCTTGTTATTTTGACCTGACGGTTCCAAAAACGATGGCCAACGACAAGATTGCCCCCGAACATGTGGACGGCTCAGTACCTCCCCCGAGAATGTCGGCCGAGACCCCTATGGCGAACATGAAGGAGAAGACTGAAGCTGTCGCCGACCTCGAAGTCTTCGAGAAGCAAGCCGACTTCATCCCCAGTCCGGAGGATCAGATTGATGCTTTGGGTATTCCAGAATGGAGGACACTCGAGAAAAAGATTGTCAGACGTCTGGACATGACCTTGATGCCTTGTCTTTGGGTCTTATATCTGTTCAACTACCTGGATCGTGCTTCGATCGCTCAGGCTCGACTCAATACCTTCGAGGAAGATCTGAACCTCGAAGATAACCACTTCTCGACTGCTGTGGCGATTCTGTCGCTTGGGTACGTAATCTTCTCGGCTTGTTGTATGACCAGACGAACACAAGCTGACAATGATGCAATGCAGTTACGTTCTCGGACAGATTCCCTCTAACATGATCATTGGCTACCTGCGTCCTTCAGTCTACCTGTGTTCGATGGCCATTGTGTGGAGTGGTGTTTCTGTCGCTATGTGCGGTACCACAGACTTCACTGGTCTTGTTCTCGTACGATTCTTCTTGGGTGTAGTTGAAGCTCCTCTTCTCCCAGGTGCAGTCTACTTGATGGGCTGCTGGTACACTCGTAAGGAGATGGCCATGCGTGTTGCAACTCTCTACACCGGCCAGACGCTGGCTTACTGTGCCTCCGGTCTCATCGCTGCTGCTGTCTTTGGAACTCTCGATGGTGTAAGTGATTTACTCAAGCTCACACAGAGCCTCTCATAAAGACCTTGACGTTAACAAGATATTCCAGGCCCACGGACTTCAAGGCTGGAAATGGCTTTTCATTGTCCTGGCGGTTTGCGGTGCAGGCTTCGCCATCATCGCTTTCTTCTTGTTGCCCGACTACCCGCACTCCCAAAGCGGTAGCGCCATGTGGTCTATGACCGAGGACATGCGCAAGGTCGCCGCAGCTCGCATCGCCGCAGACCGTGTCTCGACCGACGTGGCGAAGACAGGTGTCTGGGCCGGTCTCAAGATGGCAATCCTCGACTGGAAAATGGTGTTGCTCGTTTCTCTCAACATCGGCATCTCCGCGGCCTACGGCTTCTCCAACTTCTTCCCCTCGATCGTGCGTGGATTCGGCTACAGCAACGTCGTCAGTCTGCTGCTCACCTGCCCGCCTTACATCTTCGCCGCCATCGGCTCTCTTATCAACGCATGGCACTCTGACAAGACCGTCGAGCGCGGCTACCATTTCGCCGGCCCAGTTGCCGTCGGTTGCATCGGCTACATCATCTGTCTGGCCACTACAAACGGCGGCGCCCGCTACGGAGCCTCTTTCATCTACGTCGGAGGCATGTACACCGCCAACCCACTCATCAGCACCTGGGTTTCTAGCACCATGGGCCGCACGCCAGAGAACCGTGCCATCGCCGTCGCCCTTTGCAACGTGCTCGGACAGGTCGGCAATGTCATTGCGCCTTACTTCTTCGTCGACTCTGACGAACCGCGCTACTTGCTTGCTTTCATCCTCATGATGGTTTGCGCTCTTATTGCTGTCGCGGCTACTTTGACTCTCAAGTTCCACCTCAAGTGGCACAACAGGAGATTGTACAATAAGTCTCTCCAGGAGGGTACGGTCTACCAGCCTTACGTTACTTAAAGACTCGGAGAGACGTCGTCTTTTGCCTGATCAGGGACTGTGCGCACTGATAGGATGAAGCAGATACCATAGGGATAATGAAGATACAATTGTGTATGAACACGAATTCATGACAAGCCAGCCCTGACTTTCAAGATCATACTTCTGAGATTCTCCGTTGCGTCAAAGTAGTGTCTACTGTG
>MSJI02000658.1:28045-60237 GCA_001931905.2 Cladosporium sp. IMV 00045 | reverse complement strand
GTGTGTCCGAGTAGGAAACCGCAGTGGGACCTGCAGACGGAGTTCTTGATCTTGTCGACGCAAGTGATGATCATGCTGGCGATGACGAAGACTGATATGAGGAGTAGCAGGAGGCCACCGAGTAGCTTCAGAGGCCTGAAGACAGCCTCAAGCTTGATCCAGGTTCGAACGAGGAAGTTGTGGCCTTCTCCGCTGCTCTCCGTAGCAAGTCTTTCGCGGCGGACGAGGGTACGCTCTTCGCGCACGAGAGCCTCTAGTTCACGGCGATCGCGAGCATCGAGGCCTCCCTCTCTGCCCTGGTTGCGACCCTCGAGCTGTCTCTGACGCTCACGGTTCTGTTCGAGTTGGCTTGAAGTTGAAGCGGCAAGTTGCGGTGCGGACACTCTCGGCGCAGACTTAATAAGCGTGAGAGGCAACAGAGCAAGTCCTGGTGCAGTGTAGCAGCAGTAGAGGACTGTACCGACAGTCATCAAAACTCCAATAGCAAAGGTCAATGCGCGTTCTCCGTCTGTAGATGTATTAGCCTCTCAACTCTCCCAGAAAGCAAACAGGAATACTCACGGTTTTCAGTCAGTAAGTCCTTGAAGTAGTCCAGATCGCGGTGGTCATCTCTAGCTTGCTTGGCAACTGGGATGAAGAAGCCGACAAGGAAAAGAATAACACACAGGGCAATGAAGACAATAGTGTATTTGAAAGCGCCCCACAGCCTGTTGCCTACGGTCTGGGTGCCGTCCTCAGTGGCGACCTCGTCGTATTCTTCATACCAGAAGTAGGTGAATGGCACCACCAGTAGGCACATGACAGCATCCAAGCTGTACAAGGTGTAGTAGACTACCTTGAGCTGGAAGAGGATGTTGTCGACGGCATCGGGAGTCGCCCAGTCTTTCTTCGCGCCAAGTTTTATGCTAGTCGTGGAAGACACGAGCGCCACATCGACAGGAAGTAACAGCACGGTTGCCAAGAGAGACAAGACGGTGATGAAGCAGACGAGCGTCACGACAAAGCCGCGTTCGTGAGGCTTCTGGTAGACGAAGACGAAGATGCCGGCAATGAAGAACAGGATAGCCAGGCAGACGGCGTATGCGACCCAAATGAGGGACGTTGCTATGAGCGCCATTGCGGCGTCAAGATAGCACTGAAGCTGTGTCAGGCCGGATGGACGATGCCTGTTGGGTTAGTAGCAAGTATCAGTATCTCCCTTGACAGAGAGAATGTTGGTTGAGGTCAGAAGAAGCAGGTGTGTGAAGTTGGACGCTCTTGTGTTTAGCTTCGCGAGTGACGTCTGGGCTTGCTCTGAGCTGCAGCTGCAGCTTGCTGCGCGAAACCGAGGCCGCGGGAAGATCCGAAACCCAGATTCGCGACGGAAACATTCACGACCACGATTGAAGGTATCGCGTACCTTACAGAACGCCCGTCTCTGATTGTTCACCTATATTCGCGCGCATCCTTGATATCTGGACTTCTCGAGACCGCTACAAAGTGTCTCACTCAACCCACTCGATTGATGATGGATTGAGCGAATACAACAACATCATTTCACCAACATGCAGTGCTACACAGAGCTCATCCCCCCTACCGCCGTTACCCACGCCGTCACTCTCCCATTCATCTCGCAAAATGAAGAGAATCTCATAGTCGCGAAGACATCCTTGCTGCAGGTTTTCAGGCTACGCGAGACACTCAAAAACCCGCAGGAGGATGGCACTACGCGCGAGGAAGGAGACGAGGCCATTGAGCGTAAGCTGAGCCTGGTTGGAGAATACAAGCTTTCAGGAACGGTGACGGCACTTCAGCGTGTCAAGATCTTGCATGGCAAGTCTGGGGGTGATGCGCTGCTCGTCGCCAGCAAGGATGCGAAATTATCGCTGGTGGACTGGGATCCGGAGAACCATCGCATCAACACAATCTCCATTCATTACTACGAGGGAGAGAATATACCTACACAGCCGTTCGGTCCCGACCTCAGAGATACCGAGAGTATCCTGACAGTCGATCCAAGCTCAAGATGCGCAGCTCTCAAGTTTGGACAGCGGCACCTAGCCATTTTGCCCTTTCGGCAACCAGGAGATGAGCTCGCGGAGTTGGAGGCAGAAGCAGATAGCGAAGAGAAGCGGCAACCACAACAAACTTCTGTCAGCGCGGAGTCGGCTCAAACGCCTTACAAAGCATCTTTCGTCTCAACCTTGACTCAAGTCGCGCCTAACCTCACCCATCCCGTGGATCTCGCTTTCTTGCACGAGTATCGCGAACCGACTCTTGGAATTTTGGCTTCTGCGTCGCAAGCTTCGAGTGCTCTTTTGGATCTCCGAAAAGATATCATGACATACACTGTTGGAACGCTAGATCTTGAACAACGGGCGTCCACTGTACTCGTCTCTGTGCAAAACCTTCCTTCGGATCTCTGGAAGGTAGTACCGCTTTCCCTGCCAGTCGGTGGCGCGTTGTTGATCGGCACCAACGAGTTCGTTCATGTCGATCAGAGCGGCAAGACCAATGCTGTTGCAGTCAATGAATTTGCAGTCAAAGGCAGCAACTTTGCAATGGCAGACCAATCGCACCTCGGGCTTAAGCTTGAAGATTGCGTTGTTGAATCACTGAACAACTCTGCTGGTGATTTGTTGATCGCTCTGCGCGACGGTTCGCTGGCTATTTTACGCTTCACGATGCAGGGCCGCAATGTCGGTGGAATGCAGATTGTCAAAGTTGGTACTGCGAACGGTGGTTTAACCCCTGATTCAGCGCCTTCTTGCGTAGCTTCTTTCCGTTCGGGCGAGTTCTTTGTCGGTAGCGATGTGGGCGACTCGATACTGCTTGAAAGTAACAATCCTCTTACATCTTTGAGCCGAAAACGATCACATGCGCAAATGACTGGTGTTAGTGACGCCTCGGGCGGTGAGGATGATGAGGAGAATGATGCAGAAGAGGACGATCTCTATGGCGCAGCTCCGGCAACGACACAAAAAGCTCAGTCGGTGTCAGCTGCAGCTATTGCTCAGCCAATTTCTGCATATACGTTTCAAGCTGTTGATAGGCTGCCTTCTTTGGGGCCTATCAATAACATATGCTTTGGCAAAGCCTCGGCACACGAGGATGAACGCCTTGACGCACTCGCATCTGTCGGCCGTGGCAAAGGCAGTCGGCTAGCATTCATGAGCAAGCATGTCAAGCCCGAAACAGGCCTTTCAAATTTCATCGAAGGTGCCAGAAATATTTGGAGCATTGCTGCTTCAAACGAGCCACACGTGTCCGATGACATCCATCATAATTTTCTGTTCGTCTACGATGGGCAGCACACCAAAGCCTACGCCAGAGCTCAGACTGACGATATGGAGATGGGAGCAGAAGCTTCCGGCAGTCCATACATCGAAAGGAGCGATGCAGAATTTGAGCAGGAGGGAGAGACAATCGACATAGGCAGTCTCGCCAACCACACACGCATTGTGCAATGCCGGCAACATGACATTCGCACGTATGATGCTGAATTGGGATTGAGTCAAATCATACCCATGATTGATGAGGAGTCGGAAGCAGAGCTCAGCGTCGCGCATACATCGTTCTGCGACCCATACTTGCTGGTGTTGCGAGACGACAGCAGCGTGCAGATTCTCCAAGTCGAGAAGAGCGGTGATGTGGAGCCTCTAGACCCCAGCGAAGAGACCTTCACTGAATCCAAATGGCTAAGCGGCTGCCTTTACAGCGGCACTCTCACACAGAATCAAGCCGCGGTCTTCCTGCTCCGCGAAGATGGCAACCTTCACGCGTACTCTCTTCCGGATCTGAAGCCTATCTTCACGGCACTGAATCTTTCTCACCTCCCACCAATCCTATCGACAGACAACACGCAGCGCCGCGTAGGCGCAAGAGAAACCCTCACAGAGTTGATTGTGGCTGATATCGGGCCAATAGACGCCACGGCCCCTTACTTGATTCTCAGAAGCGCCACGGATACCTTGACGATTTACGAACCTTTCCACTTCCCTACCAAATCTCCACAGAATGGCTGGCACAACAATCTGCGCTTCAGGAAAGTCCCAAACACCCACATTCCAAAGTTCGAAACTTTCGACGAAGAACCCACCCGCATCTCACCTTTGCGGCCAGTACACATCGCTGGCTACAAGGGTGTTTCGGTTTCTGGAAGTGCACCTAGCCTTATCATGAAGCACGCAACTTCTTTGCCGCAGGTCATATCTTTGCGTGTCCAACAGTGCAGATCTATCATGCCCTTACACGCCGCCACCTGTGATCGAGGCTTCGCTCTTTTAGACGTGGAAGGTAATCTGCAAGAGTGCAAGTTTCCTGCTGGCGTGTGGTTTGGCACCGGCTGGGCCATCCGAAAGCGACACGTGGGAGACATCACCGAGGAAGTACGACAACTTGCCTACCACGAAGAAAGAGGTTTGTATGTTGTCGCGACATGCCGGCTCGTCGACTTCATGTTTGTGGAAGAAGACGGTCGGCATCCGGAGCAAGATGGTAAGTTCTCACAGTTTTTCTTATTATTTTTCGACATCACCCGCACCACGAGCATATACGTCTACTTCTTTACTCTGTGGAGAGATGTCTATAGTTGGTGCAAGAACAAATCAATCCTTCACATTCAGTTGCTCCGAGAGATTTCGTGCGGACGCGACTTTATTCCAGAGGATACAATTCCTTTCTCCAACAACGAGGCAACACTTACCCTTAACAAAGTTCTTGCTAACCCAAGACACAGACATTGCGGTCCGCCCACAAGTCCCGCAGTATACCCTGCACCTTGTTTCTGCCAAATCACATCGCATTCTTCACTCCATGGAGCTGCCCTACACGGAGACAGTTACTACACTCAAGGTCATGCAGCTCGAAGCGTCGGAGCTCACGCATGAGCAGAAGTCACTCGTCGTCGTTGGCTCTGCACAGCAACGCGGCGAAGACATGCCGGCCAAAGGCGCTCTAACCGTCTTGGAGATTCTAGACGTGGTGCCCGAACCAAACGACGACGAGACCGGCGTCAAGCTCCACGTCATCTCGAGGGAAGAGCCTCGCGGCGCCGTCACGGCAGTGGAGAACTTCCTCGGAGGCTTGATCGGCACCGCACAAGGCCAAAAGCTCATGGTGCGAGGTCTAAAAGAAGACGGCTCATGCCTGCCCGTAGCCTTCCTCGACGCCCAATGCCAAATGGTGACGCTCAAAACTCTCGCGCGAACCGGCCTCTGGCTCGGCGCCGACGTGTGGAAAGGCCTATGGTTCGGCGCCTTCACAGAAGAACCCTACAAACTGACCGTGCTGGGCAAATCCCGCACGCAAATGGAAGTGGCGTGCGCCGAATTCCTGCCCGCCGCCGACCAGCTGTACATCCTGGTGGTCGACGCGGACATGGACCTGCACGTCCTGCAGTACGATCCTGAAAACCCCAAATCCCTCTCCGGCACCCGCCTCCTGCACCGCTCCACCTTCCACCTCGGCCACTTCCCCAGCACAATGACGCTCGTGCCGTCGACCCTCGCGCCCTTCGCGGCGCAAGAACCCCTCGCCAACGGCGACGGCGAAGCCATGCACGACAGCCCCTCCCCTGCGCAGCAGCCCACGCCCCTCTTCCACATCCTGACAACAACGCAAACCGGCTCCCTCGGCCTAATCACGCCCGTAGACGAAACGACGTACCGCCGCCTCGGCGCCGTCGAAGCGCACCTGAGCTCCATCCTCGAGCACGCGGCGGGGCTCAACCCGCGCGAGTACCGCGCGATCGACTCGGAGGGGTTCGGCGCGCGCGGCGTCGTGGACGGCAGTATTGTGCAGCGGATTGGCGAGTTGGGGTCCACGAGGCGCGCGGAGGTGTTGAGTAGGGCGGGCGGGGACGCTTGGGTGCTCAGGAGTGATTTGGAGATTATTACGGGGGGTGGGTTGGGGTGGTTGTAGGGTTGTATTGTAGTGTATTAGATGGGTAGAGGGGAGAGCGGAGGGGAGGAATGGGATATTGGATTGGTTGTTTTGAAGTTTTTTATTTTCATTTTCATTTTTTTTTTTGAGTCATGAGTAGTATTATTACATATCCGACGTGGCTAGCAGCGCGGCACATCTTCTCGTTCGAGAAAAGGGCAGTCCTGACTTAGCTTGTATTCTCTAACATCTTCTTCCTGCCTTCCCCCACTTTTTCTTCTCTTTGTTTGTATCGTATAAATAAGGATCGTAAGTTTTCATGAAGTTTCGTCCAAGCTTCTCTCAAAGCCCGTGATTCGCACGACGTAACGTGGAATGATTAAGGCGACATGAAATGTCGTCGCCGCAGAACGCACATATTACCGTAAAACAAGCCGAGCCATTCAAGGACACTCGCTGACAAGGTCGACCTCGCGGCAATTCGAGCCGTACTGCGCCGTCTCAGCAACACCATAAAAGATTGCCTGCTGCTCGTCCGTAATGCCCTGCAAACCCGTGTTGTCGCAGAGGAAGAACTTCTGCTTTGTGCAGCGCGCACTGCCCGAGTTCGAAGTGCCCCAAGCGGGACAGCCAGTCTGAGCGCGCACTTTCTGGCCCGCGAGCCCGCACTCGCCGCGCTGCGCGTACTTGCTCTCGAGGTCGACGAGGGGCGTGCCGCATCCAGGTGTGGAGACGACGGCGGCGATGCTTTCGGGCCCGGAAAGGGCAGATTGGTCGATGTTGAAGCCGCGCTCGTATTCTTGGTTGCCGTTCCAGAAAATCAGCTTTTGGTTCGTGTTCCAGTTGGGCGCGTTGAAGGCTTCGCTGGCGTATTGGCGGGAGGGGGCGAGGAGGGCGTGCGAGGTGCTGAAGGCGTCGAGCCAGCCGAGCGTGTTGTTGCTGGCGGCGAGGGTGCTGTTGCCAGAGGCGGTGTTGTTGCCAAGCGTGCCGTTGCCTGCGGGCTCGACGCGGAGGATGTAAGTGCTGCTCGCTTGGTTTTCTTGCGAGGGTAAGAAGGAGCAGTCTTCCTGGCGGCGGGAGAGTTGGCCAGTGGGTGCTGTGAGAGCCGTGCTGGCTAAGAGGGAGAGGATGGCTGTGGTGTACATTTTGCCTTTGTTGATCGGCTTATTATTTTGAAAGTTGATCGTGTTCTTAATCTAGGAGACGTAGAAGATCGTATGTAGGGTCGTAAAATGTGTCTTGCAATTGTTGAGAGAAATTTGTTGAAAAGGTGGTTGGTATTGGAGTAAAGTAGCCTTTTCCGACCACGCATACAGCCAGCCTCTTTTGAATGAGACGATATGTCTCTCGCCGGAGCAACACAAAGCGTGCAAGGGTCCCGCTCGGACACCCGCTTTATGCGTCATGATTCCAAGAAAAGACCCAAAGACCCACAAAGATGCTCCGAGGAAGGCTTAGAGCCTGGAGATCACCATGGAGTCTTGCAAAAGTGGTAGCCGAATGGCCGGCTTGTCGAGGGTCCTTTCGAGCCATTGGAATCTTGCGATGTTGTTCCTGCAGTGGTCTCCTGCAAGCTTACCTCCGTATGCTTGTCATTTTTCTTGTTCCTTTGCTAGAGGTGATCTTCGGCTGAAGTTGCCGCATTTTTCTGTTCGTGCCTCGACAAAGCGACAAGAAATGTTCTTCTCAATACCGAATACCGAGGTGAGACTGTCCACGCTTTCGTCATGCCCATGGAGAACATGACTTGGTGAGACGCGTCGTGTCTCACGACCACGCCGACAATATCATAGCAAGAGGAATCTCTGCAAGCTGGACAGGGAGACAGGGTCGAATCAGCCAAGCGTTCTTCATGATCAAGGTGGAAGAGCGGGAGAAGCCTCGAAGCCTCATACCCAACTGATGTCAGGCGTTGAATGTGACGTGAAGTGGTTTCAGAGAAGATCTGCAATTCGTGAGCCCGTACGTCAACGCCAAGATGAACTTGTCATGCAGCTAGGATTTGTGAATATTATGAGTCTCATGCATATAGAACCGATCGCGGAAGCTTGTGCGAGCGCGGCTGCATCTCTGTACCATCTTTGTTATACCTTGTACAGGACGCGAGCTGAAGTGTCGAACATGAGGCTTGAGAACCTGAGGCTTGAGGCTTGCAGAGCTCGGGGGATCTCGGGACGAAGCCGGCACGCAGACGTTTGTTCGGGGCTGTAAGGCGGTCGACGTCCATACACTTTGATCGATTGGAAGCCCGTCCTTGAGTTTGTTTCAAAAACCCGCTCCACAGATGACTATTGCTCGTGCCAATGCCCAAATACCTTCAATCTTGCATACCGAGGCACCGTGCTAGTGAAGAAATGCGGCCGAACGGTGCCCGGTATTGGCAAAAGCTCGTACAAAGCTGCATTATCAGAAGGCTGTCCTGGTATAGATTTATTATTCGAAGTCCAAGCTCGAATGCAAGCACCGAAACCGGTAATTCATCTCGCGTGTAAAGTTGTCCTCGAGGCGCACATCGGCACTCGGAGATGCTTGAGACGGCTGGCGCAAGAGCTTTTGGTCAGGTATCAATACAGAGTGCCGATGAGGTTTTTTGCCGTTGTTTTAGTGGGAACATATGCGAAATCCCACGCTCATCACAGTGGGGCCATGGAGGATGCAAAGCTTGTGCAAGAATCGGTGAGTGGAAGTGTCTTGCAGTGTGAGAGCGAGGAATTGATAGTATGATTGGATCTGCTTGCAACGAGGGGCATGGAGTCTCTTCACAGTTGTACAGTTGCAAGAAGGGATATGTCATGTCCGGTAAACGAACGCAGGCATGAGATGAAGTGTCAGCCTACAGGCCGGCTGTAGGGATAGATCATAGGGTACTCCATCCATCGTACCGTAGGATTGGAGGGGTTGAGGGTCGCCCAAAGTGCTCCTCGGAATCCTGGTGTGGTGGCGAGCATCCTTGGAGGCTTGGTAAGGGAATCCCATTCATAGCTAGTGGTTGATGAGACATTCTCGCTAGACCAGGCGAGCCGTGCGCGGTTAGTCTAGGAAGTCACCGAGGAGCGAGTGACTGGAGTAATAATTGCCACCTAAATACCGAGTTGTTAGTCCCGTGGTCGCATCAGTGGACGTGAGCACAAACGTCTGCTCGGCCTCGCGTTTGCTTACCGAGAGCGGCCGCATCTTGGCTCAAGCAGAAGAGAGCAAGAAGCGAGATGTCACTTGGATGAGACAACCAGCAAATCACGTGTCGGACAGGGCATGCGCGCAAAGAATAACCCTCCCCCACCGCCAATAGCCTGGCTAGGATGGATGGGGCTAAATCTCCATATGCCATCGGGAGGCAAAAAGCAAAGGCGAAACCCTAACAACGGTGCTCTCCATGGGCGCGCCGCGTGGGAAGATGACAGCCGGCATGTGCCCGATGCCCGGACGCCGGCCTTGGACCGAGAGGGCCTTCACTTTTGGTGTAACTGCATTGCAAGTCAGTACATGTAGTAAAGTAGGATCAATAATCAATGATCATCACCTATTCTTGATTGCTGTGTCTGTTCGACGACCTTTCAACACACTATCCATTACCTATATCTCATCATCATCAACCACCTCCTCCTCTCGCAGGCCACGTGATTGCTGAAAGGCTTCTCATCTGCTTGCTTGCTTGCTTGCTTGCTCCAGCCGTGGCGCCGTGCCCACCTCCAAGCTCTCTCTCATCAAAGCCAGCCAGCAGCAGCCCAAACCTGCACCTGTGCCTCGTCTGCACTCTGCCGCACACAATCCTCATCCTCCTCCACCTCTACCCGCCCGCTCGCCCTTCATATACTTGGGCTTACATTGCTCTCGAGGGGGAGAGAAGCAGCTGGAATCCATTGCTCTTCTCTCGCCACCGCCGTCCACCTGACTTGATCGTTCTCCCACTTCTGATGACGACTTCAACTCTATATCCCTCACGTCCAGCTCACTAGTCCTCCTCCACCCGCTTCCGCCATGCCCGCCATGTCCCTCGACGAAGACAAGCGTCGCGATTCTAAGCGTGAGGCTGCGCATTTCGGTCAGTAGCCTTCTCGGACTCTGGTCGCATCGTTGTGTTATTCGACTAATCTTGCCTGCGTACAGACGACATGAGCGCACTCTCGCCCGAGTTGGAGCAGGAACTTCGAAAGCTCGAACACATGTTCACCGTCGATGCAGCTAAGCTAAAACAGATCAGCCTGCAGTTCGAACATGAACTGCGTCAGGGTCTATCGCGTGTATCACGCTGTCTTTTACCCAGTAACGTCTCCCTATCTCTTGCCGTGGTGTCGTCTTGCTGTTGCAATTCATCGAATACCACGCAAAATTCCTTCCTGTCGCTGACTAATGTCCAGGCCTGGAGCCGGAAGGTGGCAATCTCGTATGTGAATAGCGAATCACTCAACCCCTAGAGCCACACTGACAACTGCAATAGCCTATGTTACCAACATGGGTTTTGGGATTCCCATCTGGACACGAATACGGAGAGTTCCTCACCATAGACCTCGGCGGCACCGAACTCAGGATTTGCTGGGTCACACTCCGCGAAGGCAAAGGCGAAGACCAATCCGAGCAAGAAATTTATCACATCCCCAAAGACTACAAAGTTGGCACGGCTGATCAACTATGGAGCTTCTTGGCGGAATCCATGGAAGATTTCATGACCAAGCGAAATATCGAGCCTGAAGAAGACACAGTCATCCCACTAGGTTTCACCTTCTCATATCCAGCCACTCAGGAATACATCGATCAAGGGGTGCTGCAAACATGGACGAAAGGTTTCGACATCAAAGGAGTTGAAGGACATGATGTCGCGGATCAACTACGGCAAGCACTTCACCGAAGAGTGAGTCTCTGATCTCGGCAATACTGTGCGCAGCCTAAACTAACATCACCAGAATCTGCCAATCCAAATCGTCGCGCTCATCAACGACACAGTCGGCGCCATGATCGCATCAGCATACAGTGATCCACAGACAATCGTGGGCGCAATCTTCGGCCCAGGCTGCAATGCCTCCTACATGGAAAATTGCGGCTCCATAGCGAAACTGGGCGGCTTACCTCAAGACATGCCCATGGCCATAAACTGCGAATACGGTGCTTTCGACAACGACCGCAGCGTACTACCCCGAACAATCTACGACAAGATAATCGACAAAGAATCACCACGACCGGGCGAGCAGACCTTTGAAAAAATGAGCGCCGGCATGTACATCGGCGAGATCTTCCGACAAGTCCTGGTCGACTTTCACAAACGCGGCCTCCTCTTCCAAGGTCAAGACACCACGAAACTGTACAAACCCTTCATCATCAAAACCGGCTTCCTCACCGACCTCGAGGAAGACTTCACGCCCAAATTGCAACGAACGCGGGACGATTTCAAGCAGCTCCTCAACATCACCCTGACAGAGCCGGAGCGCATTTTCTGCCGACGGACTAGCGAACTGATCGCGACCCGCGGCGCTCGCCTGTGCACGTGCGGCGTGTCCGCGATTTGTCGCAAAAAGAACATCACGTCTGGCCACGTCGCTGCCGACCAGGTGGTGGCGCGCAATCCGCGGTTCAAAGCGAGATGGGCGCAAGCGCTTGGTGAGGTGTTCGATTGGCCGAAGGATAGGAAGGAGGATCCGATCATCATGACGACGGCTGCTGATGGGTCCGGTTTGGGCGCTGCGGTCATCAGTGCCATGACGCTTGAGAGAGTCGCGCGAGGCGACACGACGGGACTTCGGCCTGAGTGATTGGGGTTGATGAAGTTCTAATGAGACACATGTCTTGTATATTTTTCTTGGATTGTTTTTCTTCGTGTGTTTATTCTACTTGGAGCGTTGGGAAAACGGGTGGGAAAAAAAGTGCTTGATTTTTTGTGCAAAAAAATTCTTGGGATAAGCGTTGTGCAGTTCTTTTCTTCTTCTACTTCCTGGCTCTCATCCAAAGAGTTGGATTTTCTGGGATTTCGGACGGAGGTGGAAGGAGGTTCGATACTTCTCTTCTTTGGCCGGTCACGCTGAACAGAGGAACAGGCAATTTTTGTATTTGCAACTAGCCACGGCCGTTGACAGAAATCACGAAAGCAGAAAAAAGAATACCCCTTTCAAACCTGCAGTACCCATGTGAAGTTTCATCATTACAAGCAACGCTACGAAAGGACGACCGCCACACCCCCAAAGACAAAACCAAAACCCCCTACCCAACTATCACCCATCCCCACCTCCCGCCATCCCCATCCCCATCCCCATCCCCATCCCCATCACCCTTCACTCCCTCCCTACAAAAACCCCGTCCTCTCCGGCCCCTCCTTAAACTTCCCCTCCCTCCCATTACGGTAAATGACCCTCTTACTCAACTCCTCCAACTCCTCATCGCTCACGCCGTCCAAGCAAGAAATACTCACACTGACCCAACCGCCTTCGACGTCCTCAAACCCAGGCCAGGAATCCACCCTCCCAAAAGCCCGCACCCCACAGACCTTGCAGAAAAGATGATGCGCGCGGTTAGGCGGGAAGGTGTAATCCGTCACTAGATCCTTTTCCTCCACGGCGGGTGTGTCGGCATCGCCACCATCGGCATCAGCATCACCAACACCAGAAGAAGAGCTGGGTTTGTTGTTGTTCTTGGCAGGCAAGTGAAGGGTGAAATTCCGCGCCGGCAAAGTGACTTCCCACGCGCGGGTTTTGGCGCAGATGCTGCAGTTGCATTTGCTCGTGCGGGTGGTTGTGAGGTCGAGGAGGGCGGTGAAAGAGACGGCGGCGCAGTGGCAGCTGCCACGGTAGGGGTGGAGGGGCATTTTTTTTTGGGGGTTGGGGTTGGGGTGAGGTTGGTGGTTGGGTTGGTGTTTGGAGATTGAGGTTTGGTTTGGTTGGGTTTGGTGCTGTGATGTCCTTTAATACTGTGTCGCTTCAGGGACGGTGATGATGAGTCGAAACAATGACAAGATATGTATCATAAAATCTAATCAAAACCAAGAGCTGTGATCGACGAGCTCATCCAAACACTTGAACCAAAAACGATTCTTCATAGACTTCAGGCAGCAGATTCGAAAGATTCAGCCTCACCTTGGCTTCGTGACCACTTTTGGTCTTTGAGTGATGATGGCATGATCAAGATTTTCTGGGCAAAGAAAGCGGAGGCCTGTAAACTGAACCCTCGATGCGAATGCGCAAAGGTACTATACCTACAGTCGCAGAGCCCAAGGTACCTACCTTCTGTCGAGCTTGTCCATGTGATTGATCTCATCAGGAGGACATGGGGAGATTGCCCACATGCAAATTGCAGACAGAGAGTCCTGGCGACAATGGATCTCTCGATGGAAGTGGACGCGCATGTTACGCATTTGCATGAGCTGACGTTTTATACAGATTCGGTGCAAAGAAAAGGTCCAAACAAAATACAAGGGATGCAAGTGGTGTCTAACCACTCCTTCTAAACGCCATTTTCGCAAACATAAATGCCTTACTCAAATCCTCCCTATCTCTTTCACCATCACAGAAGAGACTACAAACAAAGCTTCCCCCCACCTACTTCCTGACAGGCCCACTGACACCCGCGCCAATGACGCTAGGCAACTCCTCACCACCCATAGAAACCAGATTGCCAACGGCGAAGCTGACGAGGAAAACCAGCCCCACAGTGAACAGCGCAATGAGCCAGAAAGCGATGCTGACGTCCTTCTTCTGGCAGGCCGGTCCGCCCCAGACGGTGGTCTTGACGTTGCCGTCCTTGTTCTCCTCCTTCGTCGCGGAGCACTGGCAGCTGTAGCAGTCGCCCTTTTGGCCGTTGGCGGCGTCGCGGTCGTGGTAGAGTTTGCGGCACTTGCCGTGGCCGGTGCAGTTGCGCGTGGTGCTTTCGCACTCTTCCTGCGAGCGGAAGCAGGCGGGTAGGATGCCGGGGAGGGGAGAGGTTTGGTCGGCGAAAGTCGTGAGAGGGGTGGACACTGGCGCTGCTTTCTCGACGGCGGGAGAGGCGGCTTCGAAGACTTCCGAGAGGGGCTTTTCGGCCTGGCCGCGCTTTCGCAGAGGGGACTCGATGTTGGGCATGCTGTAGCTTCCCCAGGTGGAGGCGTCGGAGTCGCTGGAGGAGGGCATGAGGATGACGGTCATGGGGGGACGCTGGTCTTCGCCGTGGAGGGCGGCGTTCACGATGGCCTCAACGTCGTTGAAGGGGATGTTGGAAACCCAGACGTCCAGGTTGCTGTTGCCTCGCGCTTCGTTGTATTCTTCATCGGTCCATGATTTGTGAGGCTCATCGGCTTGAGTCGCGAGGTCGGCGAAGAGGGACTTGGTCTCGGGTGCTGAGGGAGCGGAGGAGATGGCGAATGAAGGTGCCTTTTGCGCGAGAGCTGTAATGACCTGTTAGTACTTGTATTTGTTCTGGTTTCGCACGTGTATAGACATACCCTCAGCATCAGCCTCGTCGCCGAATGCAAGGATGAAGACGCGCTTGTTGTTCTTCTCATTGGAGCTCATGAAAGGTGCCTTGTAGCCATAGTCGTTGATCGCCTCGATTTCCTTCTCGCTCAAAGATTTCTCCAGATGGTAGTCCTCCACGCCAGCTCGTTGCGCCAATACCAGTCTCGCGGTCTCCGGTGAGAGAGCCTGTTGGTTGGAGGATGATTGGTGGTGTGGATGGTCGACGGTGATAACGTATCCCGTGGCGGCGGCGGCGAGTTCGGTGTAGCAGCTGAGCGCTGACAGCAGCGCCGCGCTGATGTATCTCATTGTGATGAAGTGTCTCTGTTGAGGAGGAGGAGGATGATGTGGCAGATGTCCTCCAGGCTTGCCTTGCCGATGATGTGGTGGTGTTTGGAGCTTGTCAGTACAGCAGTCCAGCCCAGCAAGCCGCCGGCCAGTGAGCGTCGTCCATCATTCCAGATCGGGAGCGGGAAACGTCGTCAACGCCACCCCAAGACTCCCCAAGTCCCCAAGTCCCTCACAAACTCGTGAGAGGGCGACAATCAGGCGCTGCGCCTTGACGCTTCACCAACACCACCAACAACACCACACATCTTCACTTCTACATCACACTTACACCCGCTACATTTCCTTTTGTCACCACCGGAATACCGTCTATCACACATCATTAAAACCGCCCTCGCATGCAGTCGACCTTCACGTATACCACCCGCATCCACCATGTACCGCATCTCTCGATCCCTCCCACTTCGCCAGCAGATCCCTCTCCGCCAACCTGTGCGGCCGCACTCACACATTCAATCGCGCAATTTCTGGAGACGAGCCAATGCCGCAAAGCAACCCACACAGGCCGTGCGCTTCAGATCACCCTTCTTCACCTGGAAAACGGGAGTCACATGGATCCTCTACGGCACCGTAACATACGCCTACGTCCAGTTCTTCATGCGACATGTCGACATCCAAATAGAGGAGATCGAAGAAGAACAACACGAAGAGCAGCCAGTCAGCCGCAAAGCCGAGCACGAGGGTGAATGGGAAGAGCAAGAAGAAGGCGATGAGGACGAGTACGCCGAGGAAGACAGCACATTCATTCCCATGACTTGGGCGACGAAATTGCCGAGATCCTTCTACAAGGGCTCCGATCCGGAATGGCGGGCCTTCGTCAAATTCGCAAAAGACAAGCCGCGCCACAAGAAGATCCAAGACGAACTCGTGCAGATGGTCTATTCAGGAGCGCAGCGCCACCCGCGCGTAGGCATGCACATTGGAAAGGAGTTGAAGATCGGCAGATATTGGCTGGAAATCTCATTCCCCGACGGCCCACCGCAGGAATACGTGCGCTCAGGACTGGAGATCGGGGACGACTTCATCGCGTGGAGTCCACAACGAGTCAGCCCAGAAAACCACTACAGGCTCACTCGAGCGCTGTGGCCCAAAGCGACTTTCGACGGCCTCTGGGCGACCGCGAAACTCTTCACCGGCATTCAGTATAGGAAAGTCAAACAGGCCCTCGGCTGGGAAGAAGTCAACCCCTTCAGCCCCGAAGAGCGCCTCAAACTGGCCCTGGAGCAAATGGAGAAACACAAAGCCGGCGGCTCCTCCGTCAGCGAGAAAGCGCAGACCTCACCGGACGGCTCACCCGGCTCTCTTGTGAGCGCCTCCTCCGCCGCGAACGAAGCGCAGTCATCCCCCAAAGCCTCCGAAGACCGCATCCCCCTGCCCTGGCACATTCCTCTCAAACTGCCCTCGTCGACAGACCTGGTCAGCGCGACGGACTTCCACCTCGCCAAGCACGTTTTCACAGCGGAGTTGATGAAGCAGTGGAACCCCAAGAAACTCGAACCGCCGCGGGGCAGTTTCGTCGTGCAGGGGCTCGTCGAGATCAAGGGCTCGAAGGGCAAGATGATGTTTGACGTGCAGTCTTGCTACGATCCCAAGGAGGCCAAGTATGTGGTCGTCAATGCGGGCGTGAGGAGTGTGAAGAAGTGGAATCAGAGGCCGAAGGGTGGGGATTGAAGTGTGTCTTTTTTCATGATCGTCATTGGGAATCTCGGTTTTGGCGAGGTTTGCATTTGACTCCTTTGGTTTATTTCGTTCTTTTTCTTTCCATCAGCGTTCCGAGCAGGCGGGCATAATACAAGTCATCATCATAGTGGGGGTTAAGAGCGGCAGCATACCCAGGGCGTCACGATTCTTTCGGACTTTTTCTTTCGGACCTTTCTCTTCCTACTACATGATATCCATGAACGAAAAAAAGACATATACCACTCTGCCAATCCCAATCTCAAGGTTCTCAAGCTCCTTCCTTTAAGACGTTTCGATGCCCGGTTCATAGTGTAAACATCATATCCTGTGGTGCCTCGAACCATGCGATCCGCACAAATTTTGAGTCCGCGAGACATGCAACGACAAATGTTATATTTTCGATCGAAAAAGGAAATCAAGTCCCTCTAGGCGGAAATTCCTTCATGTAATAGAACAAGACCAGCATAAGCACCAAGGGACTGACGCGAACTTGCATATAGCTGTAGATGTCGTGCTCTGTTGGAGACGCCAACATTCGGGTGGCTACAATCCGGGCCGAAGAATGCGCAGTGCAGCGACTTCATCAGTCATCAAGTAACGTTCAACTCCCGAACCAACACCCTGTCTATATATTTCGAGAATCATTTATCATCATGCCTGATCAAGAACCCGAGGACCTCTGGCTATTCGGCTATGGGTAAAGAGAATGCTTCTTTCGTGAATCTCGTAATGCCCTTTGCTTACAATCATCACACAGCTCGCTCATCTGGAAACCGCCACCACTTTACGGTAATCCTCCTCTGCCCGATCGATCCAATGTCTAGCCCGGCATTCGGTATCTGGAAAGCAACAACATTCCACTAACACGTAGTCTTACCAGACCTCCGCATTCCCGGTTACATCGAGGGCTACGTCCGTCGCTTCTGGCAGGTATGAAAGCCGCGCAACGACCATCATGGTATCATCACGAGTTCGTGAAGCGAGCAGATTGCTGAAACGAAGTGACGGATTACCAGGCGAGGTTTGTATCGCTCATATGATCGTTTGTTACGACAAGAACCCAAAGCTGATAGGGATTCTAGTCAAGACCACCGCGGCACACCAGAAGATCCCGGCCGAGTCGTTACGCTCATTGACCGACAGCTGTGGGAGACTCTGACTGATCATGTACGTTTGCCACTTCGTACCAACACACAAGCCACACCACTGTGAAAGCAACGATGGAAACCCCTCTGACACAAACAATACAAACAGCACGCCACCGCCCCTCCTCGGGTCTGGGGCGCAGCCTACCGCATCCCCTCCAAGCACGTGGCCGAAGTGAAAGAGTACCTGGACATCCGCGAAATCAACGGCTACAGCATCCAATACACGCCCTTCAACCAGGGTCAAAGTCACGACAGCAGCAGCGCAGGAGGCCAGGGACAGGGCCAGCAAGACATGTCTGCGACCTACCAAACCGTCACGCCCGCTCCCGACACCTCGCTCCCATCCCAGCAACCGATAAAATGCCTCGTGTACATCGGCCTACCCGACAACCCGCAATTTCTGGGCCCGCAGGACCCGCAGGCTCTGGCGGAGAAGATCGTGCAGAGCCGTGGGCCGAGTGGCGAGAATAGGGATTACTTGTATAGTTTGGAAGAGGCGCTGAGGGGGTTGAGTGAGGAGAGTAGTGATGAGCATGTTTTTGATTTGGCGAGGAGGTGTAGGGAGGTGGAGGCGAGGGCGGGATAGGATTTTATAGAGAGATCGAAGTTCATCCCGTTCATTACCGTAGCGTTGGCAAATATGCCAACGCAGCAGATGTAGCCTCATGGATGCATTTGATGCGAATGGACTGGACCAGGAGAAGGGTTGTAAACCAATAGAATTCCATTCCGCGCAGACAATAGTCTGCTAAAGTAAAATGCGAGGTATCTTGCCCATCCCATAACGCCGTTCACCATGCTCTGAACGCTTTTCTCAAAATGATTCAAACTTCTCCAGCACTCAATCCCTCGCGTACGAAATCTTCCCACGCTTCGGCGCCTTCTCATCATCATCATCCTTCTCCGTCGCACGCTTCTTCTTATTCCCGCCCGTCTTGCCCGTCGCACCAGAAGCACTCTCCGCACGCGACAGAGAAGCCGGCACAGATCCCGTGGGCGTAGCAGCGTTCGACGGCGTATTGGAATCCGTACCTTCCTGCGCCTGCGTAACAAAACCGTTAGCTTCAAACCAAACCACATCACAACAACACACAGCCAAAAAGACACAAGCATACCTTCATCCACCCCACCGAACTCCGACTAAACACCCTATCCTCCTCCCTCACTCTGCCTCTCCTCCTATCATCGCCCGCGCGCCCGCCGACGCTCACGCCTTTGACCCATCCGTCGAAGCCGCGCACGATGTTTCCTGAGTTGCTCGTTTCTTCCAGATATGCGCCTTCGAGTTTGAAGATCTGGTCTTCCAGCGCGGCTAGTTGTTCGTCGAGTTTGCGCTTTTTGTCGAGCGTGCCGCGCAGGGTGGTGCGCAGGGATTCGTAGTAGGGGCGGCCGGGTTGGTCGGCTGTTGAGGTGGCGGCGGCGCTTTCGGCGGGGGGTTTATTTTCTGTCATTATGGTGTTGGTATGGTTTGTTGGGTTGGGTAGAGCTCGATCGGTTTGCGCGCGAGGGCGCGTTTGGATGACATGTGAAGATGCGGGCTTTGGGTGACGATGATATGTGTGCCTGGAAGTCCTGAGGTGGACAGGCGAGGGAACAATCACGTGATGTTGGACGTCTTCCAACTCCACCGTCGCCTCTGTTTTCTTGATGCTTACAACCGTTACATACATGTCTTCTCCGACAGCCGGGTGACTTGTTGATCAATGCGTGATCTTTCACCGGCACATCATCCATAGGTCCATCACTTTCCGCCATCCACCGGGTGTCGAATGGTTGTGCGGCTGAAGGCTTCAGGTACCGACGCCTCTGCACGCTGACTGTGTTTCTCACTGAAGGGCGACTGGGGATCTGCCACGACCGGATGCCAACGTCGAGCGCGCAGCTATCCCTGACAAAGACGCAGGGCCGGACTTGGAGGTGTCGGTGGTACGTTTGCTCGCCCGTACCATGTCTACAGCCTTGCTCCGCTCGCAAATATTTGCTCGACTGGTGTTGGGGTTGTCACGAAAGTGGTCCATCTTGAAATGCGCATTCAGTCACGCCAAAAAAAAAAAAAAAGAAAGTGGTGAAAGTGTCACTAAGTCTAATCAATACTATACCGTGTAAGTGTCAACATGGACTGATTGTTCTGGGATTCTATCTTCGTCAAAGGAACAGCTTCGACGGCTGTACATGCCTGGCTTCTTGTGTTACACACGGCTCCCCAAGCCACAGTTCTTCCGGTGAGTATCTTGAGACCGACGCAAGGGCTGTATCATGCCCTACATGCTCACTTGATGTGAAGTGAACCACTTGACGACAGAAGCCATTCCGAACGACTTGTGTCTACCTAAGCGACCTGTATATACCATGCACGTGGATGAGGTACACCATGATATTGTCGCATGACTGACAGGGTGGTCTTGAATGCCTGCCATCATCATGGATGCCTTGGTGCGGTGAGTCTTGGTTTGCTGGTCTGGAGCTGAGGTCATTCACCTTCGTTCCATCACATGCTCACCAACTGCGATAAAATCATATTCTTTGCCTTCGAGCCTTGTGGTCCAATTCAGAACTATACACACACATCTCTGCACAACATGACAAAGTTCTTCGAAGACACCGATACGATGGCCATCAATCGCCCTTCGGATTCAGACTCGGCGAGAGCAGATCATTCTAACGTCAACGTCAACATCCCAACTGGCTGGAAATATCGACGTTTCTTCGGCTTGCCGTACTATGCCTCGCCTCAGGTCCAACTCGTACTGGTGGCATTTGTTTGCTTCCTGTGTCCAGGTATGTCAAAATTATTTCTATTGAATCAACATTTCATGTGATTGCTGACACCTTGGAGGCATGTTCAACGCCGTCAACGGCTTGGGCGGCGGCGGTCAACTCTCCGCAACGGTGACCGACAATTCCAACAGCGCTCTCTACTCGACCTTCGCGATCATCGGCTTCTGTAGTGGAAGCATCACGAACAGGCTCGGCATCAAGACAGCTCTCTCCTTTGGCGGCATTGGCTACTCCATCTACATATCTGCCTACCTTTGTTACAACCATGTTGAAAACGACGCCTATGTCATCTTCGCCGGCTTTCTCCTCGGATGTTGTGCTGGAGTCCTCTGGAGCGCACAAGGCCAGATTATGATGTCTTACCCGCCCGAAGCTGCCAAAGGTCGATACATCTTCGTCTTTTGGGCGATTTTCAACCTTGGTGGAGTAATCGGCAGTCTTGTGTGTCTCGCATCATGAAACATCTACAAAGATACTGCAGTAGACTTGAGCTAACATCTCTTCCAGGTCCCGCTTGGCCAGAACTATAAAGCCAACAAAGACGCAAGAGTCAACGATGGCACCTACATCGCATTCCTTGTTCTAACAATTCTCGGTGCGATCCTAGCTTGGACACTCGTTGACGCCAAGCATGTCGTGCGCTCGGACGGCTCCCGCATCATCCTGCAGCGCAATCCAACATGGAAGTCCGAAATACTTGGTCTCTGGGAGACGCTCTTCACTGATCCCTACATTCTTTGCCTGTTCCCCATGTTCTTCGCATCCAACTGGTTCTACACCTACCAGTATAATGGTGTGAATCTGGCTAGGTTCAACCTTAGGACAAGGGCCCTCAACAACATCCTCTACTGGATTGCGCAGATCATAGGAGCTACCGTGTTCGGCTTCGCGCTAGACTATGCTGGACTTCGTCGAACCACACGAGCAATCATCGCGTGGGTAGTCTTGCTCCTGCTCACCTTCGCCGTATGGGGAGGTGGGTACCAGTTCCAGACAACTTACACCCGAGAGGACAGACCCGAAGATAGCGAGGATCAAACGAAGATGGACTGGACGTCCTCAGGATACGTTGGTCCGATGTTCTTGTATTTCTTCTACGGTTTCTACGATGCGGCCTGGCAAACTTGCGTCTACTGGTAAGTCTTGTTCTGCGTACTTTTCATTGCATCACCAGGCGCTGATCGATTGTAGGTTCATGGGAGCCATGACAAACAATGGCCGCAAGCTTGCAAATTTCGCTGGTTTCTACAAGTATGTATTGTGCGCGGGATACTTTGAGTACTATCACTAAGTACAAACACAGGGGTATACAGTCCGCAGGAGCAGCCGTCATGTGGCGACTCGATGGTCTCAAGGTGGAATACATGAGTCTGCTCATCTCGAACTGGGTCTTGCTGTCTGTCAGCTTGGTCATCGCTGCACCGGTGATGCTGTGGAAGATCAAAGACACTGTGTCACTCGAGGAAGACTTGAAGTTCTCTGATGAGACGATCGAGGATGTCATTCCGCGATATCAGATGCAGGAATTTGGTCAGCCCCGCGATCGTCATGTAGTTTGAATGAGATGCTGGGATGAGGATCGGGTCACAATGGCCGCGAGCTTGATTTTAATGATGGGGCGTCGCGATTATTGAGAATTTTGAAAGATACCACCTTTGATGAAATCGAGGCGAAGCACTGATACTCTTACCACCTCTGTCGGGGAAACGCTTCTCGATTACTGCATCGAAATTCTGCCGTGCTACGCCGGGAGAATGGAAGCATGATCGATTGCATTTTCTGTCAAACCTCGTGGCTCGCACGTGGAATAAGCCGATTCTCAATGTACGTACGGGTACCCGCAGTACAATACCCGTTATCGCAGCCGCAGTAGCTGACCTCAACTTTCCATATGCACTTGTACCGGCACTATCCCTGCCCTGCAGCTGCAAGCATGTCATTGCATGCCCGAGCTGAAAGTCCGTCCACCCAAGCCACCTCATATTATCGCGTCAGCCTCGCGGCAGGATTGATGCCGACCTTGCTTGCGCGGCCGCTCTTGTAGTCTTCTCAGGACCCGAAAGCATGCTTGTGTTCTGAATTGCCGAGCACTCGGAACCCTTTTGCTCGTGACAGGCTTACTTCGCAGGACAAGTGCTGTTCGCTGTTGCCTTGCAATCTCTTATGCAACATGGACATGAAAGAGGTTGCTATCATTTGAAATTCCGCTTGGAAACGAGATGTCGGTATCGACTCAGAGTCTCGACCTACAGGTTGTAAGAGCCTTAGCACACAGGCTGTACTGTTCATGTAAGTTGTTTTTCGTCCCATGATCAAGTTGTATTCATTACTTAACATTCAAATAGGTCAGAACCCCGCGAGCACTTTCAGACCGCTAGCAACAAGCCTGAGAACTTTGCGCAACAAACTGGAAGAAGTTGATGACGCTCTTGAAGAGCCATCTCGCTCGGCTGAAGATACTGTTGTGCCTCAGATCGTCGTGGAAAGCCAGGAGATGCTCAATAAATTGGACCGAGCAACGCATCAGCAGAACACAACTTTCACGCAAAGCGAGAACTCACAGGGAGAAGTCATAGCAGACTTCCTCAATCAAATCGATGAAGTTACTGCCAAACTTTCTGAAGCCCTCGAAGCGGTGAATGAGTCGAATGTGAGCGTTCAAACTCTAGGTACAGACACAAGCAGTCAAATGCCCAGAACACCGTCGACCATGACTTCACAAAGCGATGACGGCAACAAGTTCAGCACGTCGGCCAGCTCCTGGTCGTTCAATTCCAGACCGACTAGTCTGTCGCAAAGAATGAGCCTTAGCAGTGAGCATACAGGGGCTTGCATTTCGGACAAGGAGCAGCATAGAGAGCTTCCTCATAATAAGACCCAGAGCTTGCAAACATCCTCGCCCGGACATAGCAAGCCAAGTTCAAGATCAGCTCGCAAGGACAGCTGGGCTATGTCTCCCGCATACTTCGATCCGATGTCTCTTGATATCGACACTGCGTCATCCCTGATCACCGGTCCTGAAGAGAACTGTGATGAAGAAGGAACCCCCGAAGATCAAATTGCTACAGAACGCAATTCTCAGCTTTCACGAAGTTTCAGCAGACGACATTCACCAACAATATCACGTACCACCAGGTTGGAGACCACGGTAGCCACAACACTACCAACTGTCAGCTCGCCGCACGAGACTGTTAAAAAAAGTTTCGACCCCTCACGTTATCACGCAGTCTCGTCGAACCATCCAATCCACGCCTCGACAATCACAAGCCAATCCATACAAGATCAGCAGAAACAATCAGCTGCCCATTCTCGGCCCCGACCTCAGAACCGACCTAGACAAACAGCAACGTCCAGGTATCGCGTCGTCAATCCAGAACCTAACAGCGCCATTCCACCGGATTCTCCCGGCGGCAAAATTTGGGAAGGGGGCAGCAAGACTTCACCACGACAAAGCAGGCAAGAAGAAGCAAAAGGCTCCTTGCACATATCCGACCTCAAATGCGAATCGCCAAAATCTCCAGCTTCACCCAGCCCTCACGTCCTTCCCCCTGAGTTCGAATTCATCGGCTATGACGAATTCGACAATGACACCATCAACCTGATCGTCCGACTCTGGAACGAAACCCTCTGGGACCAAGCAAAAACGCATATCAATCGACTTCAAAGCCGACACAACAATGCTTACTCTGCACAAGCTACCAGAAGAATGCAACACCTCTTGGGTGTCATCCACAGTTTACAAGGGGACTGGCAACAGGCGTTGAAGCACTTTGCCGCTGTGTTCGACCGCCCGATAGTGGATGCTCGGCAGTTGGACGTCGGCCACTGCGCGGCTGCATATTGGATGGGAGACATCTACGCCCTTCTCGGTCGGAGAGTCGAGGTTTTGCTTGCATATTCTGTCGCGGCGCGGAGTCCACTCTTGGGAGATGCTAGGTGGCTGCCCTTACGCGAGTGTTTGCGGACGGAGGTGGAACTCTGTCGAAGTGCTGCTGGGCCTTTCGACTGGGAGAGGGTAACGCAGGCTGAAACTGGTGGTGAGATCGACTCTATCCTGGATATTCGATTGATGACCAGAGACGTCGTGAAGACAATTCTTGAGATCCAACCGCAGCCATCCGGACATGAAAGCAACACAACCAAAATAACCCTGCCACCCAATCAAAACCGAGCAGCAACACTCCTCGCCAACGGCCTCACAATCAAGTCAAACCAAACCGCCACCATACTCACCATTAACCCTACCTTTAACATAACAACCACAGCTCTCCACCCCACCCACCCCTGGCCCCTCCCCTTCGACCCCCTGATCTCCGCCAACAACATTCTCCCCTTCTCGGCCCCGATGGATCTCCTTCAGCCCACCGGTCCCCTCTCAAAACCCAGCCTCCTGCCTAAAAAGACTCGCCTCACGTTCACCTGCCAAGATATCACCTGGTTGGTGCAGACACTGCGCAAATGTCTGGTCAAACTGGGCATGCAATGGACCGAGATGCTTGCTGGCCAGATTCCCAGATTCGCCGTGAGGTACGAGAAGGAGGGAGAGAAAGAAGGCGGAGGGACCGCGAATTATTATTTCTTCTCCATCGAATTGTACAGATTGTCCTTCCGGCCTGGGTACGGAGTCGAGATATGTCCCGAGGGTGTCTGTGGGGCCAGGGTTATAGGAGAAACTATTGCAGGGACTGTTGAAGGGAAGAGGGCTGATTTGTACAAGAAGGAAAACAAGCGAGTGAGGAAGCTTACCAAAGAGTATTTGGAAGCTGCGGCGAGGAGGTTTGAGGCGCTGGAGGCGAGGGGCGTGGCGTTGCCGGTTGTGAGTATTAATGGAGTAACGAGTCTGAGGGCAAAGTGAATGAGGGATTATTGTGGCGTTGTGATAGTTGTTGGCTGTGACATCTGTAGATTGCTGCGTACTCTCTGGTTCCAAGTGACTATCTGCTGCAAGGAATGTAAAAAAGCAAAGGAAAATATTTGGATCTGTCACAGATAATCCTTGTCTATTTGGTCTACGCTTCGCTATGAAAAAGATGGATGCTGAAGCGTTATTTGTCTCATGGATTTAGGGTCTGTAGAGCCGCCTACAAATGCCTGGGACACATCTTAAATCTTCATGCTCAACGATTCTTTCCTTCCTCATGTTCAGTCAACCTCTTATGAAGATGGCTCAAGCTAGCAAAAGAATGGTGTCAGAAGATCAGAGACATAAAACAGGCGGGATTCCCAGATAGTCACCCTCTCTAGTACTAGTCTCATATCTGCAGACAGAGACGAACGCGTGTCAGAACAATGTCAGCTGAGAATACCGCGACACCTGCATGCACATGATCCCTCGTATACACTGATTTGACCAGAGGTGGTCTGGCAGCTAGCGGGAAGCTATATATTGCCTTGCGCCAACAATCAGCTGCGTCTCATTCCAAATCAACGCAGTAGATCTGTACCTGCTGACAACATATTTCGTCGTGGAAACTTCTAGCGATTACACGTCCAGGCAAGCTTTGACACGACAAAGGCTCATCATTCAGGAGATGGAGGAAATCATTAGGCAGTGCGAGTATGTCCGAGTACTCTTCATCAATTGAGTTTTCGACGAAGATGACACAGTCAGAGAAACTGAGGAGTAGATCAGAGTAGGCATGCTTGTTAGAGATGATACAGCAGTCTTCCCGAGATTGATATTACAACGGCTGATGATTTCTCAGTTTTGACAGACCTGGCACCAAACAGATTGACTGGACCGCAATGCAACCTATCTTCAATTATTGAGAATCAATTATTCCAGTCAGAGGCAAGATCTCGAACGGGTGATTGGACACAAAGCCTTCCACCAATGGGCGATCGCAGGAACTAAGGGTACATTCTGGATCTCTGCGGAGTCTGATTCGGTGCTTTTCGATACCATTGGCATGTCCGTTGCCCATGAACAGGAGCGAAGTCGGAATCCTTTCGTTCTACAGCATCGTCTCTGCTCCAAAGGCCTTTCTAAGCTCTCTAGGTCGCTCCTCTTTCAGTTATTGAAACTTCGTCCTGATCAAATATTGAATACCAGGAAGCTTATCAAAAAGGAGAGGATCAAGTTACTAAATGAGAACCGACTAAAGTCCATCTGGCTGACGATACTGGGCCTTACCCGGACCTACCTCTCTGCATGTTCGTAGATCACACAAACGTCGACTACTTTGGAAGTGAGATCTTGCGTTTGTCAAACCACCTGAAGGACATCTTCACAATGGAAAACGTCAAGATATGCATGGCAAGCAGGCCGAATCCACTCATTCTGCGGGGAACCTGCAGATGTACCGACAATGTTGGTTACTGAGGATTGTACTTCTTTCGAAAATGACGTTCTCATCGGCGCGAACTTAACCGATCTTGCGAGGGCTTATAAACCGCCTGGCCTCAGCAGATTGAGGGTAAGGCGGTACGGGGCTCAGGCCGTTGCACATGTAACTTGTATTGGTGTTTGGACAATACCAACTTATAAACGCTTCCTCCAATGCTGGAGCCTCTCGTGAATAGGATTTGAGTCCAGCGCTTCAGACGGAAATGGTGACTTGGGGCGTGACACCAACAAATGCCGCTACTTCACACTGTTATTTGGCCGTTTTGTGTCAGCCTCATCTCTTGGGCGATGGACATAACGATGTGGTTATCTGGGAGATCAATACAAACAAGGCAAAGTACACCGTCCAATACCGTAACCTCAGACGCTTTGCATGGAATTGTGGTATCGACATCCCGGACCGGGCACTGAAAAACTCCGAACACGAATGGATTTTTCTCAACCGGATTCCCGATGCGATGATTGTGAAAGGCTGGTATGCCCCGACAGAGTGACCTCTCGACTATATGCACGGACTCTAGGCCAAATAAGGGTCGGCCATATCTACAAAAGTGCCAAAAGTCCAGATTTCCTGAGTTTTACCATAGTGCCAAAATTCAAATTTGGGCTTGTTTATATCAAAACACACTACATTCCATTATTTTTGATAGCAATAGCCCCTAACATCCCTTAATACCTCCTTTACGTAATGGCAGATCATTAAAATAGACCCCTAGGACGCCTACGTATCTATCTCGACGAGTAGACCGATTAGATACGGGATTAGTAGGCCCTCCGGTAGATATATAAATAGATGCGGGTTTATATTAAGGAGGCTACTAGTATGCCTCTTATAATTCGATCGTTTAAGCGGAAGATTAAAGAGATAAGACTATCGTCTCGTCTTTTTATAGAGGACTCGCTATAACTTTGTACTATTATCTTAAACGCATACTCTAATCTTCGCCTCACTAATACCGAGACAGTAGCCATCTTAGTACTAGACGGCTTTAAAACTAATATTCGTGGGCTAGTACGCTTACGAAAGCGTATAGGCCTTAAGAAGCGTATTAAGCGAAGTAACTTCGAAGTAGTAAATGCGTAGCTCTACGAGTTACTTAGCTAAGAACTCGATACTAATAATATTAGTAGCTTCGGAGCTAGGAACCTCTATACCTTTATGCGTTTAAAGTATAATATGGTTAGAAGGTAGGCTATATATCCTAATCCGAGACTACCGGCTATAGTTTACTAGCTACGGTTTTATTAACGCCGTATACTAACTACTCCTAGAAACCGTATGTATCGCATCCTCTAAGAACTTAACCCTATAGGTCTAGAGCAATAGAGAGCGAGAGCCTTTTAGTATCGAAGCTAGGTTATCCTACTAGGGCCTAATAATGCTTAGTCTCTCGACGCCTACTATAAGCTCGAGTATTAGAGTATCTAGATCTATACTACTATCGATATTTACTCCCGCTTTATCGTCTAGTACTACGTTAGCATCTTAGGACGAATAGCTATCTCTATTCTTAGGTAGTATATTAGTACTATTATAACTAATAAGATCGTCCTACGAATCGTCCGGACTAACCGTAGTATAGAGACCCCTATAACCGTAGATACGTACTACTAAATAAGTAGTGAGATTCGATAAAGCCTGCTTAAGTTTAGAGATACCTTTTGCTTTAGTACTAGCAAATAGAACTCTACTATTAAACGATAGTAGCGGTAGCAATCATTTAGCGTAATCCTATAATAGCGCGACTACTTTCTCAAATATAATAGAGACGAGGCTTATAATACTAACTAGCTCTCAGACCGAATTACATTTTTAGCGATCTATATGCCTATCTTTTAAAACGCCCTCTCGCAGTTTATTTATATTTAGAATAACTATCGAATTCGGAAGTAACCCTAGCGGCTATACCTTATACCTAGTATCCCTTTCCTTTTATATTACTACTCCGAGTATACTAGCGGCGTTAAGAGTAGCTTTACTATTCTAGAGGATTTACCGACCCTTTAGAGCATATAATAAGATCTCGAGGACCTTAATCTTAACGAATACCTCCTAATAGAAACGCTTCGGTAGTACGGCGATAAACTTAAGCGTCGTGGATTTACGCGCGAGATCGACGGCTTAGCTATTAACGATAGCGGTAAGCGTATCTATAAGCTCGCTTTTTACGCTTTTCGCGATACGGCTCGCTAATATATACTACGCGGTACATAGCCACCTCTTAAAGAGTTAAATAAGCCGTAGAATACGCGTTAGTAGTTAAATAATTATATGCTACTAGAGGGGATCTAAAGAGTATTCTGTAATACAAACGAGGAACTAGTTATTTATCATCCGATAGACCTAATTAAAGAGGAGCTATACCTTAATAATAGCTAAGCTAGAGACGATACTACTATTAATCCTTTATTAATTAAATTATAGGCGTATATAGGTTAGATACGCCTTAAGCGCTCGTATAATATACTAGATACGTTCGCCGGCTACGGTTTAAGCTTAGTAATTTCTAGGGTTTAAAGCCCTCCCTTCTTCCAATTTAATCTTACTCTCCTTTTCTAACTCTAAATAAGTACGAACTTAAGTAGTTAGTTATTAGCTTCCGTACCTAACCTCTCGTTATCTACGTCTTTATTAATATGACTTTACTACCCCTACCTATATAATAGACTAATCGTTATCCGATTGCCGGTTTTAATTATTAGAAGCTAATAGGTTAATACCGATACTATTCGTAATACCTTATATTAAACCTAAATCCACTAATTAAACCTCTAGTCCGCTATTCCTCGGTAGCGGTATCGTCTAGTTATCGATTAATATCCGAAGCACCTACTCCTCTACTACGATCCTATCTACTAAACCTACGATCGTTATTATTCTTATAACCTCGATCACTAATAACTACGATAATGCCTCTACTAGCTAACCCTACCTTATAGTTTAGCTCGATCTCTAAATACGCCAAAATAGAGCGTCGAAAAGGGTTTAAAAATAACCTACCGCCTACTCGCAATGCCGGATCGAACGCGATAAGCTTCTATAACGTACTAACCAATTTAACATCTAGCCGAACAGATAAGTAGAAGCGCATATTAGTTAAAGTCTAGTCGTATTACTCGGAGGTAATCTAGCTAGATGCGGATAACGCGCTCGGTAGCCTTCCTAAATAGAAGTCGATCTAGAAGTTCGGTAAGCCGGTTATTAACTACTAGAGCGAGCTTAATTAGGATACCTGTATATAGGAGCAACCCTTCGAGGAGTAGGTATTTAATTAATATCGGATTAAAACCCTTTAGGAGATTAAAAAGTTACCTAGCTTTCTTAACTTTATTCCCTATACTACTATTAATATAGGTAAGTTAGTTATTACTAGGGTTAGCGCGGCTATAGATAAGAAGGATATACTCGAGGATAAGTTAGATTGCTTTGCTATACCCTTAAAGAAAGGAGTGCGGGAGGTAAATATTATTATCGAGTATAACTAGCGAGTTCGAGAATAGCTACGCAACCCTAATTATAACCCCGATAAATTAGACTGGTAATCGATACGATAATCTACGCGAATAGTAACCCTTTTCACGCTATCTAAGTATAACGATATCTAATATCGATTATATAAGAGGTAGTCTATTACTGCAGATAATATTAACGCTAGCTACGGTCTACTAGCTACGGTTCGCTAGTCCGTTAAAGGGACGCAAATTAAATAGGATAAAGTGTCTTAGTTATCTATTATAATCGATCTGGATAACCTACTAGATTATATCGACCTTACTACCCTATTACGTAATATACTCTTACCTAATACGTTAATATCTCTACCTTCGAGCCCTATTAAGCTATTACGAAGAACTTAACCTCTATTCGAATTAATACTACTACCGAAGCTAGATTCCGATAACAACCGTATTAATTTACCTCCGATTAGAAGACGTAAAAGCAAAGTAGTAAAGACGACGAAGAAGATAGAAGCTATAAGTAAGAAAGAGGATAAAGTACTAAAGGCGTAGTTAAAGCGATAGAAGGGAACTAAGGTCGTTCTAGATAGTACTAATTATAGCTATAGGACTTAATACGTAGAGGCACGTTAGAAGAAAAAGGTAGATACCTCGTAGATATAGCTATTTATTTTTACGTTAAGTAATAAAAAGAATAGTAGTAAGCGAAGTTCTCTAATAATCCCGTCTACATATATAATCTATATTCTTAATCCAGTATTAAGAAAAGTATAAGTGAGTTTATAAATAATCACGAATTAGAGTATTAAATTAGGTATTATAAAAGCTAAAGTATCTATACCTAAAGCAATTTACTAATAAAGCCGATTAATTTCCTAAAGATTAAAGAAGTTAACCTTACTACTACGCTTCTAACGAAGAATACTTACGCTCTCTATAAGTCCCCTAAACTTTAGTAGAGTCCTCTTAGTATTTATATTATTTAAGATGAACTTATAAATACTCTTCGTATCTACCGTATTCTCTATAGACTCCTATCCGAAGCGCGTAAAGTCGTAATCCTTAGGCTAAAGCTACGCCGGACCTAGTAACTCGACCTACTTACTACTCTTTCTATCTAGGCGGAAAGGAGTATTCTATGCGATAACGTTACAGAAGAGTATACGGTTAATAGTAGTGAAAAAATGGTGTAGTAGGAGCTAACGCTACTATATTATAGCCTAGTTATTATTAGTAATGTCTCTATAAAGAAGAAGTAGTATTTTACTTACATTTATTAGCTGCCTAACTCGCTTTCTCTAAAGGAGATAGCGCGCGAGGAGAGGTAGAGATCTATAGCGCTATAGAAGTTTATTAGTAAAGTATATGAAAACCGTAGCTAGTAGAGCGTAGCTAGCAAATTCACTTACTACTTAAATATCGTCCCGAGCGTAAAGCTAATACTTAAAGTAAATAATACTAATCTTACGCGGAGTTAGGCGGACTTTACGTGCTTTCTCTTTATTACGCATAAAGATAACGTAGCGGAAGTAACGTAGCTAGCGAAGATTAGGTCGAACGCCTAGCACGCGAGTCTCGTAGAGCTTTAAGTCGAAGAGGCAGAAAAGAGCCTTATTACTATTTATAGTAGGTGCCTCCGAAGGATCACGCGGTAGTCTCTACTCGCGAATATAGAGCGAGGCTTCTTCGAGTATAAGGACTTTCTCTTAGAAGTTCCTTATACGCTAGATCTAGTAGTCGCGAAGATAAGGCTAGTCGCGCGTAAAAACACTTGCTATTAGTACCGAAATAAGGCTACTAACGTCTTTACCCCTCTCTAGCATCGCTATTTATATAAGTAGCTTCTTCTCGTAGAACTTCTTATACTCGTACTACGTAAGCTTCTTATTCTCGATCTCTATCCGCTTATCGACCTCGTCTAAATCCGTCTACGTTTTCGCTATAGTTCTACTTATATAGTTACTCTCGAGTCTTACGCTTTTATAAAAAGCGTTAAGGTCCTACGCTACTACGACACAGCTTTTCTTTACTTCGCTATAGAACCGTTAGGATGTATTAGGAAAAGCGTATGCGAACTACTTACCGCTTACTATCGATCCTTAAGATCGCCTCTTAGATACGCGTATCCTACTTACTTAGTAATAGATCTTTAAAGCCTTC